>BQNB010016835.1:0-45529 GCA_026074375.1 Tanacetum coccineum | reverse complement strand
GAAGATTCAGAGAATACTTCAAGTTTCCCCAAGAACAACTTCCTACTTGCTAGAAAAACTCCTTAAGAACTTCTAATGATAATTTAGAGACGATTGTATGAAAATGGGATTATTGAACCTTTGAATTTCGTGCTCTATTTATAGCCAATCATAGGGTATCAGTTGTGGGAAAAAGAATTTGGAAAGTTCAATAAATTAGTGCAATTGATAAGTGTAAAATACACATATCCGTTAATACCTAAAATAACCCAAATAAACCCAAAACATACCAAAAATAGCAAAAATATGCTTGTATTTATGTTTTGTGTATGCAGGTACGGATAATTCAAAAATCATAATAAAACGGTCAAAAACGAGCAAGCACGGACACGAGAACGGAAGAGTGAACAAAAGCCAGAAGCAAAGCCAGGAAAAGTCAAATCCTCAGTCTACTCTAGTCAATCATGGTCAATAAAAGTCAACAAAGTCCAAAAATAACCCCTCACCTCTTATTGGGCCTTAAAGACCCTAATGGGCCCAATAACCCCATACCCGGATCCTAAAGCTCAAAACCAAGCCCACTTTCCTTTTATAACAAACCACAAGGACTGATCTTACAATTTCTAAAAGTTATTTATAACTAGAAAAGAAGAAAAGAAAGAGAGGGGCTAGAATTGTAAATTCTTCAAACTATAACAGTTTTTAACTGTCGAAAATTGGGCGCGAAACCCATTTACTATTCACCCGTCGTCCCCCCTTTCACCCCCAGGGTAAATCAAAGGGCTTTCTCAAATTAAGGGCTAAGGACGTCAATTGAAGAGCTCATAAGTGCAAAGCAAGGGATAAATCAGTCTTTACAAAGAATTCATTAGCTCAAGATCAAGCTCCTTACACGTAGCAATGGAGAAAGCACAAATTTATGTGGGTTTTACACTAAAATCACTCACAAAAGAAGCACAATGACATCCATAAGAGAATGACACGCTGGCAATCTTCAAGAGTCCACAATTTGATCAAACGGCCACGATTGAAGCTCAAATGATTGGGAAATGAATGGCAGAGATTGAAGGATTGGAGAGCAAGGCAAGAGGGTCTGGAAGCTTCATCAAACACCTATAAATAGGCCTCACTTCTCACACACACACCATCTAGTTTTTTAGTAATTTTTAGTTTAGCTTAAATTCGTATTTTTCTTAAATGTAATTTTTCTTTTTAAAGTAATGTAATCAGTTCCTTTAATTAATGAAATTCAGTTTTTAGTATTTTAAATCTCATTTTTAAACTCTCATTTAAAGTCATAAGCTCTCTTAATGAGCTAAGTTGTCTCAATAAGCTAATAAGCTCATATTAAGCTCTTTCAGTCTATAAGCTGAAATAGAGCTTGTTGAATTCAGTATTAATCTTATCTAAACCTTAAATCAGTTTAATCTTACATGGATCTTATTGGATTAGAGCTTTTGGAAGGGGATCTTAACTTGGAAGAGATCCCAAGGACTTATACCCTAGCTTATTAATAAGCTAGGGAGCTTGTAGCTGCCTTAATTGGTACCTCTTGTTTAGCTAGAGGTGAATTGTAAGTTTTCTTTTAATGTCTTGCTTTAAATATTAGTTTTATAGCTTTCTAAACTTAGATCTGCTTATTTGCTTATTGAATTTGCTTATTAGTGCTTATTTTAGTATAATTTAGCTTAATAATCATAGTTGTTTGTCTGTTTTTAGTTCTCTTAGTTTAGATCTTAGTCTTTCATATATTTGTCTTAAAAACCTCTAAAAAACCAAAAATATAGTAAAATAGTTTAGATCTTAGATTAATGCTTATTTAGTTGTTAAGTTTTGTTAATTAAGTTTGTTTTAAGCTAGTTTTTATCTGGTATTCAGTATTTGTTCATTAGATTTCTCTTAAAGAGCTTTTCTCAAACCTGTCATAGTCTTAAAGGGGTGTTTGGTTTAGTGCACTTTGACCTCTAAAAGTCAATTTCACTTGTGCTATTTGCTTGAGTCAGCTAAGTTTTCATTTAAAATTAGTTTTCATTTAGTTTTTATAAGTTAGAATTCAAAATTTCAAAAGAAATGGCTTATTATAAGTGTTCAGCACCAGGGGAGCTTGTTGCTTAGGTTTTTATTGTGTCAATTTGATCCAAAGCCCTTTAGGCTTGGATTTTGCTTGCATTTAGTTTATACACTCTATTAGAGTGTATTTAAGTGCAGGGTTTCCCTTAAGAAACCTGCACTATAGTGTTGCACTTGTGCAAAGTGCACCAGTACTAACCAAGAGGTTAGTACTGCTGTTATAGTTTGTACTGCCACTTTTAGAATAGCTTTTAGTTAAGTTTAAGTAAGATTTAGGTGCTTAGATTCAAGTAGGATTAAGTCTAGTTATAGCTTATTATAGATTTAATCTTAGTTAGCATTTTCTAGCTTACTTTCCTAGTTCAATTTAGCTGCCAATTGTACCAGCAGTACTTACAAAAGTTAGTACTGCTGATGTTTAAGCCCCAATTTAAGCCATCAATTTTAGGATTTAGTAGCTTATCTTTTAGTATTGTATAGTCTAGGAATAGCTTAATACAGATTAGGACTTAAATTTCACTTTCTAGCTTATTAGCATTACTTATTGTTGCTGTCAAAAGTCTTTCAAAAAGATAAAAAGCCAAAAACAGTACTTAGAAATTTTAGGATTTTAATTTGTTAATTTAGCTTATGAATCTAGATTTTTCAGCTTATATAGATAGATTATAAGTAGTTTAAATAGTCCTTTAAGTTTTAGAGTCCAGTTTAGCCTTTTGAGGTTCTTAGCTTATTTGGATTTTGTGTTACTTTGCTTATTTCCTGAGTTTGCTTAAGTCATGCTTAATTTCAGTAGCTTAAAAGCACTTCTAGGTTAGATTTCTTTGCATTTTTAGATTAAGCACATCATAAGCTATCTAGATCACTTTTCCTTTTTAGAATTGAGCTTAATTTGAGCATTTTATAGCTGTTTAAGTGAAAATAAGCCCAAAACCTCACTTTCTGTAAACAGCTTAAAGATAAGTTCTTTTTGAGCTTATTATTGATTTTCAGCACAAGGTTCTTTTATTAAAATTGTTCATTATAGCTTAATCTCCAACTTTGCTTTTATAAGTTTTTCATTATAAGCACTTTTTAATTTCAACTTATTTTTAAGCTTTAAAAGGTCCGTTAGTGTAGTCGGGGTTAGGCCTCAGGGTAGGTTTTGTAATTTTCTCATTTCTTAGTTAACTCAGTTAATCCGTTGTCTGTTAAGAATTTTACTTCGTTAATCCTTTTAGTAATTGCACTGTTAGTCCTTTTGTTAAATCTTAGTTAACTTTCAATTAAGTTTAGCATTTTTATTAATAATTAGGGTAAGGTTTTAATTAGTTTAATTAAACTTTTATAAAAAGATAAAAATTAGGGCTTTTATTTTTAGAAAATTTCTGCACATTTTCTTTAATTAGTGTAATTTTTATAAAATTTTTAGGACTTTATTTTTAAGATTTTTATTATTTTTATAGTTTTTAATTAGTTTAAATTTTATAAAAATCATATCTTTTAATCTAAAAAGCCAAAAAAAATGTTTTTCCTTTTCCTAAACGAGGGTGTGGGTTTGTTTGGTTATAAAGACAAAGGGTGTGTTTGGGTTGGTTTGGGTTATAACACAAAGGGTGCGTCCGGGTTGGTTTCCGGCTCAAATAGGGTGCGTTTGGTTCGAGACAGCCGGGGGAACGAGTGTGTCGGGTTTGGTTTGCAACAAAAAGTGGGGTTTGTTTGGGTTGGTCAGCCACCACGCAGGGTGCGTTGGTTTTGGCACAGCCGAGGGCTGCGTTTGGTTTGTGGTAAGAACAGCCCACGTAGGGTGCGTTTGGTTTGGTAAAACAGCCGAGGGGCTGTTGGGTTTGGCTGTCAAAAACAGCCGGGGTGTTTGGTTTGGCTCGGGACAGCCGGGGCAAGGGTTGTCGGGTCGGGTTAAGGGTTAACAACCACTAGGGCGCGTTTGTTTGTGTTGGCTGTCGAAACAGCCGGGGTTGACGGGCTAGGCTGCGGGGACAGCCGGGGACAGCCGGGACAAGGGTTTGTTTGGTTTGTTTTTATAACCGCACAAGGGTGCGTTTGGCTGTTCATAACAGCCGTAGGGTGCGTTTGAGTGTGGTGACACCGAAAAAGGGTGCGTTTAGTTTAAAAGTATTCAATTATTTCGTTATATTATAAATTGATTAAATGTGATGAAAAATATTATAACTTGCGCGGTCTAGTAAAACATGAATAAATATTAAAACGAGATTTATATAAAGTTATAAGCGGTATTAGACATATTTGAGACGAGAATTGGACTAAAAATGGACTTTAGTGCCTTTATATAACGAGTAATTTAAATCAGAAATCGGAACATGGGATTCGGGATTCGAGACTTTGATAAGTTAGACTTTGGTTTACAAAAGATAACAAATTATATTTTTACGGACGTTTAGACATAAAACGGGACTTCTAACTCCCAATAACGAAGAAACTGGATCGAAATCGGAATATACACTTTAATAGAAAATAAGTTATTTTTAATATATTAAATCTGACATATCTATTGATTTCGAGCCCGTTTCAGCCTTCCGGCGAAACACGAAAGTTGTTCGTAATGACGTTTTACTTTGCCGCGAGGCTTATCAGCTTTAGAAATTGAGATAAGTTAGGATTGGACGGGGTATAGTATATATATATCAATAATGTATAACGGTTATGGTAAAGGGCGCGCAAGTGGTTTCTCGTCACATGTATATATGACTGAATACATATAAAAAATATAATTGATTTCGTGTTACGATGTACGCATCGATTTTCTTTTGTACGTGTATTGTAAATAGAACGACCTTATTATAGGTCGTGGCCGAGATCGTTGCAGATTCAGTTGTGATTTAATTGGATTAATTGATCGTGGTCTTTAATCAATGTGAGTTCATAGCCTCGCTTTTCAATATTTTGAATGTTTATAACCCGCGAGGGGGATACATGCTTGTCTACAAATTCTTATACTTACTCGGTTATCTTGTAAACCAATGTGATTGTTGTTAAGGGATAAACAAGAAGATTTCTCTTCTTTTGAAGATAAAGCGCATTGAAGCGTACACTCTCCTTTTCTTTGAAAAACAGGTTTCATATAGAAGAATACGAAAACCATCGACTTGAGCTAACAAACATTGAGTGTCTCGAAAGTAGCTCAAGACCGAAAATATTTCTCTTTTCGTTGTCAAGGATAAATGCACTGACACGTACACTTTCCTTTTCTCTGAAGGCGTACACCTTTCTTTAATTTAAGGAACAGGGCCTGAAGAGATGCCACCATACGCCATTTGACATTAAGGAACGAGGTTTGAACCATTTTGTTCAAACGTCATCAAGATGAAGACCGAGGCTTGAACTGCTGTGATCAAGCGTCATCAAGATGAAGAACGAGGCCTGAACTGTTTTGTCCAAACGTCTTCAGATAATAAGGACCGAGGCTTGAACTGCTGTGATCAAGCGTCATTAGACATTAAGGAGCGAGGCCTGAACTGATTTAAACAGACATCATTTGATGAAGAACGAGGCTTGAACTGCTGTGTTCAAACATCATTTGACAATGAAGACCGAGGCTTGAACTGCTGTGTTCAAACATCATCTGAAGCATGTTCATCAGATTTGAATTCCTTGAACTCCTGACGTATGAGATATCAGTCTTTTTGGTAACCAAACTCTGAGTCTTTCCTTTAAAGGATTGACAGATGTACCTGCACTTGAGTTAGAAGTACCTGCACTAAAATAAAGAGTTTGATTGCATTCATATGGGTTAGTGATATCATCATTTGAACTATTTGGAGGTTCACTGTCAACTTTGGTTGTGCTATCGGTGAACATCTTTCCAGTAGGTATCCACCTAAGACTAACAGTCTTGAAAATTCTACCCGTTGGTTTCCACCTAAGACAAGATCTAGGAGTTTGTGGTTTCTCATGCACAGCGGAAGACTTATTGAGAGAAAACCTTTGTCCTATACCAATCTGCCTACCAGGTTTTGAGTGTGATTCTTTGGTTCAACGGGATTGTTGTTTCTGATCATGGGGGACTGAACTTTAGCACGAGAATTCATCTTATTCGAGACCTTTGTTATACAAGCATCATGATTTGCATAAAAGATACATTTTTGACAAGTCGAACAAACAAATTGTTTGGAGTCCAAGAAGAAACTAGAATTCCTAGAGTGATCTACTAGAGGCTCACCATTTGACATTCCACCACTACACTTAGATACAGGAAAACTCCTATATATGTTTCTAGGTTTTGGTGACCAAGCATTAGGAGTGCAGTGTGCTCTAGTAGAGGCCATATCCTTATGATTAGGAATCCTGGTTTTGTCTTGTGTCTTTTTCCTACCTTTCTCTAGAAAGTAAGTATGAGCCATATCATTAGAACCATACGATTCTTTATGACTATTCCTAGAGGAGCTAGGAGCATTCACATGATGAGGTTTTGCAGGAGCAGATTCTCTAACATTAGGCAAATACAAATCATTTTTCTCATCAACTTGGGAGGCAAACCGTTGTCTTGAAATTCTAGGTCGTTCAGACGTAAACGCATTCGGTTGTCTAACAACTAAATGGTTTCTAGATGGTTGTAAAGGCGGTTTCCCCAAGATTGATGCTTTGGCAAACTTAGAATCTACGATATTTCCTTTTAACTTTCTAAGTTCATTATTTAATGCCGCATTTGCAAAAACCTTTTCCTGAATCTGAGCTTTTAAATCAGCATTTTCGACAGACTTTTGATTAATTTGAGAAATTAAAGATTCACTGTTGTCTTTATTCTGAATGCGTGTCTTTTTAATTGAATCATAAAGTTCTTTGTAAGTCTGTTTCAAATACTCATTTTCTTTATGTAGTTGCTCATTTGCTGCAAGTAATTTAGCCACATTGTGTTCTAATTCGATGTTAATAGTTTCAATTACATCGATGTCATTTTTAACTTTGGCTTCATTACTTGCTTCCTTCACACTTTTAATTTGTTTCTTCAAGTTGCAAATTAGTGTGGTTTTGGCCAGTAGCTGAGCTTTCAAATCATTAATCACAAAAAATTCACGAAATTCAGGAAATTCCTGATTCTTACATGGTTTGTTACTTTGAAAACTTTCTTCCTTTTGTTGAATTTGTATTTCAAGTGAAATACAATGTTTTTCCAGTTGTAAAAATCGTTTTGAAAGTTCATTGTAAATTTCCTTATCAACCATATCTTTCGTTTTGAGAAGCTCAGTTTTAAGCAAAGCATCCTGGTCAATCTCTCCTCCCCTATGACACATATTTGTTGAAGTAGGAGTGGTATTGCTATCAATAGTTTCCAACAGATGTGTGTCATAACTGGGTTCAGATTGCTCAGTATGCTGTTGTTCATTAGCAAGGATATTATGTAGAGCAGTCAATTGTACCTCAGCAAATGGCTCTTCGTCATTTACTGGTCCGATATCTGCATCCACAGCTTGTGTGGTATAACTCCCTGAACTGCTACTTGTATTCTGCTTGTCGGGCTTTGTCCCACTGCTTTCTGTGACAACCAACCCAGCATCAACTGCTTCACGCATATTGACCTTTTCCTCTTGCCTTTGCATCTGAGTTTCAATCTCTGATTTGCTGAATGCATTGTTGTTTTCAGGCTCTATCAAACTGCCTTTTGATACAATCAAGCTGTCATCCATTGCTTGAACTGGATTGATCTGAATATCTTGAGACTGCATCTTGACACTTGACTTAATTTGATGCTCATGAAGTATTTCATCATGCAACTGACTTCCATTCTCCTTTAGTGCATTAAGTTCATTTTCCTTTATGCGTATACACCATATTTTTTTACAACTCTATATATGACCACTTAAGTGTATCCAGGTTCTCGAGTAACTTCACGTCTTACGCACTAGGTTCACAGCGCTTGTTGTGAAGTATTCGAATTCTGTTGCCAACCTTGATTCAGAAGATCCTTTGGCTTTACCCTTTGAGGGACAAGAGATTCATTGAACTGTGTTTCTGAGTGCTGAAGACAAGTCTTTGCATTATAACCCATGAAGATTCTCTCTTTCAAGTTGTAGCCTTAATTGATCCAGGTTATGAAACATCTTCAATTTGAAAGTCTTGATGTCTTCACCAAAGATGTGCGAATATGCGGGTTTAAATGCTTCATCAGCATAAGGAGAAATAATTAAAGAGATAGAGATCATGAAGATGTGTCTCGTGTTGTTTCATACCTTGTTCATGCAGTGGCGGTTGTTGGTAAATCGTAGTGGCGGTGGTTGGTGGATCATGGTGGCGATGGTTGGAAGATCCATCAATGGAGTAATTTGGGGGGAAAATTAGGGTTAGGGTTAGGGGATTGAGAGAGATTGTGTGTGTGTTTTGGTAGAAGAGTGAGAAATGAAAAAATAAAAATGACCATATTACCCTTGATGGGTATTTTTTTTTTAAATAGGGTTTTAATCTACACCATAGATCTATTAAATATGGAAGGCCAGGATTAGTTCATCAGGTCTATGCCATTTTTTGGGTCTATAAGGAACTTTTGTCATATGCATAATGGTATAGGTCGAAAGACAAAGACCCATTGTGTATTATAGGGTTTTAAGGATTTGTCTATGAATCTTTATCATTTGGTTAAAGGAATCTGCTTATGTTAATTGATAAACAAAATAGATTTGATATTATTGTGACTTGGTTAATTGGGTGAAACACTTTACTAAGTCAATCAAAAATAAGTCTTGGGTTATAACGGATAATTTGTGAAAACGCTCTTTTGACAAAAAAAGTTTTTTGTGAATTAAGAATAAAAACTAAGATCATGATTATCATCATTGCTACTGAATTATATGAACTATCCGAGTAGTTATATTTCCCTATCATTGAATTTCCTTATTATCATTATTTGTCCAAAAGTTATTATTATTTGTCTTAAATGTTTTGATTGTGCGAACATAAACAAATCTCTGTAGATCGACCTGGTCTTACATAAAATATTATACTACATACGTGGGTTATACTTTACCCATGTGTTGGTTTAAAATCGATGAAATTAGTATTGTAAAACATTTCCAAATATAAGTTGTAGATATGTATTGCTTCTGATGCAATCTAGAAGGTTTTAAAAACAAGAATCGTCGTCGTCAATATTTTTTTCTAAATTTAAAATAAGGGGTATAAATTTGTGCGTATCACAACCCTAATGTGGAGCCTATATATACTCGCCCAAAACATCCGCTCATCCTTCATTAGCCTTCTAACCTTTGTGTGTTCTTATTTTTGGCAGGCAGATCATGTCAATGATCGCACTTTCAGAGCTCGATGGTGGCACGTCTGCTAAGTGCAACATCAAGGTCAAATTCATCTCTATATAGAACCAGTATTTTAGTGCCAACCAGCAAGCAAAAATTGCTGGTATTGATATGATTCTGATGGACGAACACATATAACTTTTTGTTCATAACCAAATCATTTTTAAAAACCCTAGATATGCTATTTATATTGGTGTTGATGTTAGTTGTGCTGTTTTTTATGACAGGTTTACTAGAATTCATGCAACCTTAGCCAACAATCTAAATAGTTGATGATTTCGATAAACCTTATGCACTGTGATTCGTCAGAATCTACCCCCCCTATATACGTAATAATAGAAATATATAATATGATGGAAATTACACTTAACTCCCCTTGTGGACAAAGGTAAAAGGAAAATCTTCACAAATATATATATTATAATACGTATATAAAACCCCAGGAAGTGAACGTATGATTCCCGGGTCGTTTATCCCCATACGGGACTTGTTGAAATTGAATACCCACCGGTAGTTGTTCGGACAATGATTTGATTTAGAAACCAAAGGTTGATTTGATTATCTACTTTTAAAAATTAAAAATAACAAACTCTAACAATTAAGCATGCAGACAAATAACGGAAAATCAAAATTAAGCTAAAAACGCAAAACGGGGCCCCTAAACGGAGGTCAAAAACCCTAAATTTCTAAGATAACCTAAACTTAAAAATTTTTCTTTTTAAATGGACTTTTTGACTAAAAGTAGTTTAAAGAAAATAGAACAAAAACAGTGTTGAATGAACGTTAAAACACGAAAATGAAAACGGGAAACAAATCCCGTTCTTTAAACATTGGTGATTTTGCAAATTAGACCCTTTTGAAAGCATAAAACTAATTTTCCTATGAACCTTTATGATTTAAAGAAAAAATTTTCTAAAAAAGATTTTTATTTTTTTGATTATTTTTCTATTTTAAAATCAAAGTTGTTTAGCACCTAAAAATAAGCATTTTTAATAAAAGCAACTTTTATTGAAAAGCCTTAAATAAGCTAATAAAATAGCTTAAACTTGATAGAAACTCAAACTAAGCTTTTTGGTTTTTCACTTAAACTAAGTAAGCCTAAAAGTCACAATAAGCTATCATAATGAAAAGCTAAGCACTAACAAGCTAAGTTTAACCTAATGAGCTTATTATATCAAAAATGAGCACAAAAACAAAAGCCATGAGCTGAAAAAGTACAATAAGCACTTATACACACCCTTCAACCAAACAGACCTTAAGGCACTTTTGAGCTTAATTTTAAGCTCTCAAATAAGCTCCTTAGTAACTGCAACTTGACTTTTCTGAAAGAATAGCTTAAATGCTATAAGAAAATTCTTTTTAAAATAGCTTAAAACAACTAGAGATTATTAAAAGGAGCTTGTGAAATAGGCTGTTTACAGAAAGTGGGCTTTTGAAAACTAAAAAGTTAGGTCTCACTATTTTGCTTGCACACAGCTCAAATTAAGCTTATTTTCAAAACCAAAAACTATTCTAGAAAGCTTGTAATATCTAGAAGCTAAAAATGACAAGCTATTTTAACTGAAAACACTGAAAGCTAATTGAAATTAAAGATTAAAGGCACAAACTCTGAAAATTCTCTTTTAAGCACAAAAACTAAATAGGCTAGAAAGCACAAAAAGCTACTAGAGAAGCTGAGCTTATGAAAACTTAACAATCAACATATAAGCTATAAATTTAATTCATAAAAACTAAACCTATAAGCTAAAATTCTAAAGTTAGAAACTAAAAATGACTTACTACTGTTTTTGGTTTTTTAAGAATTTTTATGAAATTTAAAAGCTAATTGACCCTAGATATTAAGCTAGAAATTTAAAAGCTAGTTTAAATCTACCTTAATTAATATGTAAACTATGATCCTACTGATTATTAGAAGCTAAAACCTAATTAAACTAGCCTAAATTTGATCACAAAGGTCAGCAGTAGGAACTGCAATAGTTCCTGCTGATGCACTTGGTAAATGGGGTAAAACCAATTTTTGCAGATGACCAAATAGGTCAAGCCTGCAATACACACTCTAATTGAGTGTGTCTTATCACTTAGCAACCAAATTCCAAGCTTAGACAAGCTTGGATCAAAAACTAACTAGCTAGCTTAAAGCAATAACCTCCCCTGGTGCAAAATCCAATAGTTTTCACTAAAACTTTTTCAAAGTTGAAAATTAATCTATGATTTCACTTCACAAAATGATTTTATATGATTACTTAACTGATTCAAAAGTCATCATCAATTTCCTTTGACTTTTTGAGGTCAAACTCAGCTAATCCAAACACTACTTTAACATACATGACATTCAATTAAGCAAATGAAATTTCAATTAAGAGCTCAAGACTTAATAACCAGACAATGAACAACTTATAACAAGACTAATAAGCAATCCTAAGCATAAAATAAGCAATAAACAATAAGCTATACTAATTAAGCTAATATTTTTGGTTTTTTATATGATTTTATGACAATTTAAACAAAACTAAGATCTAAGCTATATTAACTAAAAACAGATGATCAATAAGCACAAATAGATTGAGATAAGCACAATTAAGCCACTAGATAAGCAAATAAGCAAAACTAAACTAAGTATTTTAAAAAGGAAAAAAAATAAAAGAGGACTTACAATTATCCTTAGCTAAACAAAGGATCAATGTGCTCAAAGAGCTTATCAACAGCTCTAGCTTATCAATGATAAGCTAGTAAAAGTCCTTGGAAGCTCTTCCATTGTTAGCTTCCCTTCCAATTGTCCAAAGTCCATTTAGCAAAGGTACTTATTTGATTTTAAGGTTTAATTAGATTAGATGATTGATTTAGCTCAAATCTAAGCTTAGAGACTTAGATGAGCTTATATGAGCTTGTGAGAAGCTTATCAAACAGTAGGTGACTTAAGAGAATGAAAGAGCTTATGACAGATTATGCTTAAGAAAAAGGAACTTTTATTAACTAAAAACTTGATTACATTAAGCTGAAAATGAGATTACAAAGATTGAATTACAAAAGCTGGATTAAAAACTAAACATTATTTAAGCTAGAAATTTAAAAGCTAAGCTAAAAAAAACTAGAAAAAGAAGATATCATGTGTGTGTATGTGAAGGGCTATTTATAGCCTGTTGCTGAAGCTTCTAGGTGCAGGTTTGTTACACGCTCTCTCTTTTCTTGGCCCTTAGATCAAATCCAATCATTGGATACTCTCTATCCACCGTTAGATCACAAGTGTGAGCACACGGATTGCCAACGTGGCAATCCGTGATGTGACACTTGTGTGCTTGTTTTGTGAGTGAATTAGAGCAAATTATCCATTCCCTTGTGCTTTCTTCACTATCCACGTGTGTCCCTCTTGTGGGTATTGGCCAATCAGATTGCTTGGTGACGTATAAACTCTGCCAAGGTGTACTTTATTCCTTGAATTGACCATTCTATCCTTCAATTTGTACTTGCCCTTTGTTTGTGACCCGTGGTAAAACCTAGAAGACGATGAACAGTAATAAACTTTTTTCCGCGCTTAACTTTTATAATAAGGGGAAGGGAGAAATTTCGACTCTTTTATTTAAAAGGGTTTAAACTTTTGACTTATAAAATGGACTTGGGCCAGGGTTATAACAAAAGGGTTTGGGACGGGTATTCGGACTTGGGCCTGGCTTGGTGTTATAAGAAGTTAACGGGTGTTAACTTCTATTAATAGAAAGTAAACACCATTAGGGTTTAGGGATTATTTTTGTAACTTTGTTTGACTTGAAGGGTAATTTGGGAATTTTTGATTTTGTCTTTTTGTGTTGACCATGTTTGACTGAAGGTTGACTTGAGTTGACCACTCTTGACTTTTGATAGCTTTCTCCCGGCTTTTTGCGTGCTCTTCCGTTCCCGTGTTCGTGTTTGCCCGGTTTTAACCGTTTTCTTGAGATTTTTGCAATATCCACACCTACACAATCACAAAGACAAAACAAGCAATATTCAAGCATTTAAAGCATAATTTTGTCTTTTTGGTAATTTTGTTATTATACGGTTATGTGTTTTTCACTTTAAAATAATTCCCCAAACTAAGTGATTGCTTGTCCTCTCGTAATGTTATATTGCCCTTATAACTAAATATCTCAAAAAATTTCCCCAAACTATTCTTTGAAAGTAGCAAAGACTTTTATAAAAAATTAACGGAATTCACAAGTTATTAATACACCCTATTTTCCCAGTTTTCTATAAATAAAACCCCTTTTTTTTATTTTTTTTATTTTTTATTTTACAAGATTAATGAATTTATTTCAACTTTTGTTATTTCCATAACTGTTTGGATCATTAGTACATAGATGCATTTCGATTCCGTGATGCCGCTCAACAATGGATAATATTCTCGTTCCCCGACATTTTCACTTATCAAAAACAAAGCTAATACAAAATCACAGCCTAAAAAATCAGTTAAGATTGCTAACACTACTCATATTTGAAACTTGTGAATTTTTTTTTTTTTTTACTCCCGATATTCATTATATTTAATTGAGTGTGCTATTTTGATTTTCAACCTTGGATCAACTGTTTTTGCAACATAATATGCTCGTAAGTTCCACCTTGAATAGATGAGTTTAAAGGCGAGATCATTACCATGTAGCGATTTTGTCTTGGCACATCCCAACAATTAAGGCTTAAGTGACCAGGATTTTTGGCACCTCCAACAAAGACTAGTTCGGGACTCACGGACTTTGGTTTCAAAACTTCTCATGTTTCCCACGATATACATAGCTTATAAAATAGAGTAGTCAAAGTGCAAAAGCATATTTGAATTTAACAAAAAGAAGTCAATTATTAATTTAATTTAAACCATGTTTGTCATTTATGCATTTGTAACCTCGATCCTTTTAGAAGGCTTGCAACATCGGTTGAGAGCGTCAAGATTGTAGCCAAACTTTTATCAGTCTCGGATCTTTATTCTTACTATGGGCTTTCTTTAGAAGACTACCACATCGGTTGTGAGCCGGCAAGAGGTAGTAAACTTTTATCAGCCCACAACTTTTATTATTATAAAATTCTATTTTGTGTTTTATCTTCACTTATTTTTATTTTTTATTTTTTTTTATTATAAGACTTCTTTGATCAAATTCAATATAACTTTGAACTAAGACTAAATTTTTTGCTATATATTACATTAAAATTTTTTTGATTTAAGTTTAATCTCTAAAAACAGCACGTATATTAATCCGGTTAAGAGCTTATGGGAGAAAAAGCAACAAGTTACATACATGGAGCTATTAAGTTTCCAAATATCCTTGATTTAGCATCCTACTATATACTTAACTATATCATTTTTTGTTTCTTCGCGAATTTCGAATGCTTAGCACTAATAAGTTAATGAAACAAGCTAGTGCTCAACCGCTCGATCGAGTCAATAATTACTCTCTATACTTACCAGCTAGAAAGAAATATTTTGACAAAAAACATTTATTTATTTTGAAATTTTTTAAATTTTTTCATATTTTTGAATATTTTGCAGGGAAAAAGGGTTCGTGAGAAAACAGGTATAAGTGGGCAAGATCATATCGAACGATTACTAACACATACTTAAAATCAAATTTGTCCTCAAATTGTTCATAGCCTAAGACTTAAAAACCCCATACTAGGAAATTCAAAAAGGCGAATGCTATAACTCAAAACATGAAGGAAAGTTTTACAAATATATTAAGCCCGTTTATCAAGTGTGTACTAGATAACATGTTAACGATAATAATCTTTAGGATATCGGATTTCCCTAAACTAATGGCAAGTAAAGGCTAGGAAGCTCGAGTGGACCGGGGCAAAACACCGAACACGAGAGTGTTCAGAAATGTTAGGTTTAATCCTGTAAACAATCACATGTACAAACAACAAACATAAAGATCTGTAGAGTACATATGCCTCTTCACAACAATTAGGAAATAAGAAAGAAAATAGATAAATGGATATAAGCATGGGGTGCCTCCCACAAAGCCGCTTTGTTTTGGTAACCGAGTCATATAGCTTGACTAGATCACTGAATTTCATGCGTCCTTAAGGAGAGTGTGGAGTTCTAGACTTCTTGGGTGGTAAATTCCCCCTACAATGTAATGCTTCACACGATGACCTAATTCACCTTAAAGGTTTGGACCTTCAGTTGAAGATAAACTCAATGGTTTTACGTATGGAGAAACTTTGGTGATGGATGAAAGGTACTGACCTACGAGTTCTTAAGCTTCTTGAGAATATCTTTAGACAGAGAGTTGAAGTAGTAAAACTAGATCACAACATTGAAAATGCGGTTTTTGATCTTTGAGTCGTGAAGCTTCTTCGTCTTCTCTTCATAAATCAAAGAATTCTTATAAGCTTGATCCGAGCTTCATTAAGTTCATTTAGCTGAAGCTTCCGGTGATGACCCGCAGTTTTAAGATCGAAGTTAGCGTGGTTTCAAAGCCTAATATGCTTTATGCTCTAACTCAATTGGTAAATGGCAAGACTTTCCATAAACAAGCTTGTAAGGCGTACAACCAATACGGTGTTTAAATTGCAGTAACAAAATGCCCATAAACATGTCTAATTTGTACTGACCAATGAGACACGGTTTCTTCTCACCAGTCCGTTCCTTTCTATAATACGTTTCAAAACGCGATTTGACACCTCCCAACTTAACACTTACTTTGAGGGTGAATAAGTGGTAGTAAGAAGATGTGTGTCCCATACTTAGACATTTCTTTAGCAATTTGTCATTTTAGAATGGGTACCACGATCGCTTTATAATGCTCTTGGTGTTCACAAATCGGGCAAAAGAGTTTTCAAGAACTTAATTACAACTCTAGCATCATTTATGGGGAGCGTCTTAGCTTCAACCCATTTTGAAAGATAAATTCAACAGCTACGAGGATGTATTTATTACTTTTGAAGATGGAAATGGTCCCATAAAGTCTATGCCCCAGACATCAAAGATTTCACACACTTGGATGGAATTTTATGGCATCTCATCACGTTGTTAAATTCTTCCCCTGACGCTGGCATGAGTTACAGTTTTTGACTAACTCATGGGCATCTTTGTAGATTGTTGGCCAATAGCAACTGGCATCAAATACTTTCCGAGCGGTGAGATTTGCACTATGATGGCCCCCGGTGGGTCCTTCATGACAAGCTTTGAGAATATCAATAGCTTCGTGCCATGCACACTCCAGTCGAATGATTTGATCCGCACAAGTTCTGAAAAAGATTGGGATCGTACCAGAATTAATGTTTGACATCCTTAAAAAACTTTCCTCCTTTTGTTGAGTTCTCCTTCCTTTGATGATAAAATTCCCCGCATTGAAATTTGCATAGTTAGCAAACCATGGGGTATTTTTACTAGAAATAACTCCAAGAGTTTTTAAAGGAAAATGTTCATTTACGTTCTTGTTTTCTAACACATCCTTATGAGGATTCTCAAGTCTAGATAAAAGATCTGCGCGAGGTTTTTAGCTCATTTCGTGTCAAAGACTTTGAAATCGAATTCATGAAAGAGGAGAACCCACCTTAGCAATCTTGCTTTGGCATCTTTTTTGGCAAAAAGGTACTTAAGGGCGAAATGGTCCGTATACACTATGCTTTTATTCATGATGAGGTATGACCAGAATTTTTCGAAAGCGTACACCACAGCCAACATTTCCTTTTTTGTTGTGGTGTAGTTTGGATTCCGACCTCGGTATTGTTTTGCTAGCATAAATGTATCGGCTTAAAGTAATTTCAATTCGTTGCCCCAGAACCGCAACCTATGGCTAGTCGCTTTGCATCGCACTAAGCTCAAAGGGCTGGTCAAATAGTCAGGAGCAATTAGAATCGGGAGCTTCGGTTAATTTCTTCTTTAAGTCCGAAAAGCTTGAATGCATTCTCTGAGAAACTATAAGGTGTGTTTTTCTCAACGGACGATGATCATGGGGTGACGAAATCTTTGAAAAATCATTGATAAATCTCTGTAAAAACCGCATGTCCTGAGAAAATCCTAATACCATTCGACGTAGTTAGGAGTGAGGAATTTAGCAATGAATCAATTTTTGGCTTTGTCGACTTCTATTCCTTTCTTTGAAATTTTGTGTCCAAGTACGATGCCTTCTTTCACCATAAAATGGCTTTTTTCCCAATTTAGAGCCAAATTAGTGTCTTCACACCGTTTAAGCATCTTTTCTAAATTGGAAAGGCACATAGAAAAAGAATTTCCGAAAACTGAAAAGTCATCCATGAAAACTTCCATTGTCTTTTCAATCATATCATGGAAAATAGCCATTATACACCTCTGGAACGTGCCTGGTGCATTGTATAAGCCAAAAGGCATGCGGCGATATGCAAACATTCCATATGGGCAGGTGAATGTGGTCTTTTCCTAATCTTTCGGATCGATTGGTATTTGAAAATAACCCAAGAAACCATCGAGGAAACAATAGTACTCATTTCTTGCGAGTCTCTCAAGCATTTGATCCATAAACAGTAAATAGAAGTGGTCTTTCTCCAGGTAGGCTTCGCTTCATATTTCGTTAATCATACAAAACTCTAAATCCTGTTACAAGTCTAGTTGGTACTAACTCATTTTCATCATTGGTCACTACGGTCATTCCTCCTTTATTTAGGCTACACAGTGCTTGGGCTCACCACAGAGACTTATTTTTTCGTGAATGGGTAGATCAATCCAGCGTCAAGAAGGTTTTTCAACTTTCTTTTTTAATGACATCATCAGATATTTGGGATTAACCCTTTCTTATGTTGGATTGCTGAGTTATGAGTCTCTTCCATTTACGAATTTTTTGAGAACAATATTCCGGGAAATTACCCTTTCATGTCGGAAAGTTTTCAATGCATTGCTCGCTTTGGGACTTTAGAACCTTTATGATGATCGGTCGTTTTATCGACATCATATCTTTGGCAATTATGAACGGCATTGTTGTTGTCATTCCTCAAAAATGCCATATTCGAAATGAGGCAGTAAGTCCTTAACTTCAACCTCAGGAGGTTCATCAATTGAAGATTTGCAGTTTTGGCTTCACAATCTTTAAGTTCCTTTTTGATTTCTGGCAAACTATTTTCCTTGGTTCTGAGGTGGTGATGGATCATATTAAGGAGTGATTAGAGAATAAGAATGTCCCTTCTGGGTCTTAAATAGGATTCATCTACTTACGGTGAGTTGGATCATCAGCTAGAAGCAGAAAAAAACATCAGCTTCTCTCTAGAAGTAGAAAATTACTATCCCCGAAAGGAGTGAGAGGTGGAGTTGATAATTGAAACTTTCGGACTCTTTTAGGGAGTGGAATTGCCCACTGACGATCCTTTGAAATCCTAGAACTTCATGAGATACTCCTGCACAAGCTACATTCAACAACGTCGATTCGATTCGCGTCATATCTTTATAATTATAGAGTATCTGAAGTTTGATCATGTTGATACTGTAATGCCCTTATTTCCTACTCGAAAGGCCATTCACCTTCGTAACGTCTTTCAAAGCACGGACTGGATCTTAAGAAAAACATCTCCCGAGAATTAGAGGTACTCGAGGGTATGGTTTAAAATCTACGACACAAAGTCGGTGAATCTAGATTAAACCAACTCTTAACAGTTGACATTCTTTAGCAAATACGTTGGTCATGAAATGTTAGGGTCGTATATTCTAGTGTCATGCAGTACAGGAGTCAGGTTTGGAAGTTAGGCTTTTTCCACACGGAAAATGGCATGTGATTATGCTAGAGCCAAGATCGGCCTAGGCTATGCATCATCCATTTGAGAAATGTTCATAGAATATGGAATCTGTCAGGGTCAACAAAGTTTTTCAGCGTAACTTATTAAGTATGTACGCCGAGCAATGTTGTTCAAAGGGGTCCTAAGCCATCTCCACTATGCTCTTCTTTTATTTCCAATTAAGGACTTAAGAGTTGAAGCAAACTTGGGCATTAGAGTCAAAGCATCCATGAAACTAATTTCGAAACTCATATCTTTGAAGATTTCATAGAATTTCTCTTTTTGTTCGTTAGCATTCTCACGGGTGCTCTCATCATGTCTGCCTTGATGGATATAGTAATTTGATGGTTTCTGGTTAGGCATCGGTGCAATAATGGAGCATCATATGGCTAAGAATACTGGATTTTGGTGTTCAACTGGGACAAACCAAAGGTTGGACGTTTCGGTAATTCTGTTTTTATTAGGAAAAACCTTGTCTTTTGTCACCTCGGTTGTCATTCCTGCCTATTATAGGTTAGAAGTAGGAATCGTAGGTCTTGATAGCAGTTCCACTTCTCGTAGTAATACCTTCAAGTCTTCTTCGGGTTGTAACTGTGTTACTTGGAAGAGAAACCTGAATTCGAAGACGAAAGCGATTTTGGAATTTACAAATCTTAGAAAGAATTTCAGTTAAATTTGTCATCGGTTTTGTAAAACCTTGGCTTGATTTTTGCATTATTTCTACAACTACAGCATCATTATCCTTTATTTATATTCTCAAATCGGGTCTTTGAAAAACTTGCTTTGATGCAGTAGATCTTGTTAAGGTTGAGCTTGGTACATTGGTGGTTGACTAGTCGGAGGTTGATACACTTGACCTTGATAAAAGTTATTTCCACGGTTTTGATTGAAATTGGTTCCTCGATTTTGGTTAAAATTATTTCCTTGATTGAAACGGTTTTGATTGTTTTGAATCGGAGGAAAACCAGGAGGTCGGATTTGGTTTGCAACCATCGGAGGTCTAGAATTGGTATTTCCGCTTTCTTGTGATTTTTGCTTTATCCATACCTAAACAATCATAAAGACAAAACAAGCAATATTTAAGCATTTTAAGCATAATTTTGTCTTTTTAGGGTTTATTTTGATATATAAAAACGAATATGTATTTTCACACATATCAAAATTCCCCAAACTAAGCGATAGTATGTCCTCACGCAATATTATATGCCTTATAACCAAATACCTCAAAACTTCCCCAAACTAAACTTTTTAAAAGTAGCAAAAATTTTTGTGGAGAGAGTTAAGAAATCACAAGTTATAAAACACCTCTATTTCCTATTTTTCTAAAATTTTTCATTTTTTTTATATTAATAATATAATTAAGATTATTTTGACTTTCGTTATTTCCATAACTGTTAGGAATCATAGAACAAGATGCATTTCAATTTCGAGAATGCCTCAAAAAAGATAAATTCAAGTATAAATTTGAACTAAGACTAAAAATTTTGTTATATATTACATAAAAAAAATTGTTGATTTAAGTTTAATCTTCAAAAACAGCACGTATATTAATCCGGTTAAAAGCTTATGGGAGAAAAAGCAACAAGTTACATACATGAGCTCTTACGATTTCCAAATAATCCTTGTTTATCATCCTACTCATACTTAACTCTATCATTTTTCGTTCTTCGCGAATTAGCGAACGCTTAGCCTAAAAGTTAAGGAACAAGCTAGAGCTCAACACGCTCGATCGGGTCAAAAGTTACTCTTATTCTTACCCAGCAAGAAAATCAAAATAGTGACAAAAACACTTATTTTATTTTTGAAATTTTAAATTTTTTCATATTTTTTGAAAATTTTGTGGGAGAACGGGGTATACGTGAAAACAACGGGTAAAAGTAGGTAAGATCATATCGAAGATATACTACCCATACTAAAATCAAACATTGTCCTCAATGTTTCCTAGCCTAAGACTTAAAAACCCCATACTAGAACTCAAAAAGTCTAATGCATAACTCAAACATGAAGAGAGTATCACAAAAATCTTTAGCCATTTATTAAGTGTGCTATAAGATAAATGTTAGTCGATAATAATCTTTAGGATATCGGATTTCCCCAAACTAATGGCAAGCAAAGGCTAGGAAGCTCGAGTGGACCGGGACAAAACATCGAACACGAGAGTCTTCAGAAAAGTTGGGTTCAATCCTGCAAACAATCACAAGTGCAAACAACAAACACAAAGAACGGAAGAGTACAGGCCTCCTCACAACACATTAGAAGCTAGAAAGAAAAATGGATATGCATGGGGTGCTTCCCATGAAGCGCTTTGTTTTTGGTAACTGAGTCACATAGCTTGACTCGATCCCTGAATTCATTCGTCCTTAGGGAGAGTAAATGGAAGAGAAAATCTCAATCAGGCTTTCATTAATGTTTGGACAAACATTAAAGCACATGAAAGTTCCATCCTGATGAGAAGCCACCAGCTTTAAGTGGAGATGCCGGGGTCATAAATGGTATCCTTATTTCTGGTGGAGGAAAGTAAAGGAGAAACCTCAGGGTAGGTGAGAAACGGGAGAAAAGTCCAAGTGACAAATGTGAAGGAATCGTCAACTTCAACATTATTCTCACCTCCCCTTGGATCAAAACATTCATCTTCATTAAGCTCATCAAAATTGTTTATTACGGGTGCATCGGTCTCAATAATTAAGCTAATCTCAGCATCTGGTGGTTCTGGAGGAGGACGAGGAAATGACTGATCAAGATTAAAATGGAATGATTCAAACTCAGGAAGTTCCAAAAGAGGTCATTTGAATTATCAGAAATAACAACGCTAGTCAACCCTCCCTGATTAGGTTCAACCTCAAAAAGAAATGAATCATACTCGGGAACAAAGTTATTAGCATGAGTAGTGGTACTGCCACTTCTCGTTTCTTCTGTATGATTGCTAAAAGAATTATCAGAAAAAGAAGATATAGTAGGGTTATCATAAAGTTCATAGGAAAATTAGTTTTGATTTCGTAGGGTCTATTTGACTAAAAAGTAAGTTTATAGAAAACTAGAACAAAAACGGAGTTAAAATGAGCGTTAAAACACGAAAAACGAGAATGGGAACGAATCCCCGTTCTTTAAAAAACGAAATTTTGCAAATTAGACCCTATGAAAGCAAAACTAATTTTCCTATGAACTTTATGATAAAAGAAAATTTTCTAAAAAAGATTTTTATTTTTTTGATTATTTTTCTATTTTTTATGATTTTTTAAAGTTTTTAATTAAAATAAATGTTTAAAAATACTAAACGAACTATAAAAATTCTAGAAAAATTACAGAAAATAGCTTATACTAATTAGAACCTAGGAAAAATAAGCTTATGAACACAGCTTATCAAATAAGCCACGAAATAAGCTGAAACAACTTATTAAGCTTATAAGGACTAAAAGTGTATAAAGAATAAATGTTGCAAGAGTCTAATGAAAAAGACCCAAGGGCGCAGTGGTAGTGTGTGTGTTATAAAGGTTGAGAGTGTTGAGGTCGGGGGTTCGAGTCTTGCTCACCCCCGACTTCCACTTTCCCTTTTTTTTATTTTCAAAAACTTATAAAAGCAAAGTTGTTAACAAGCTAAAAATAAGCATTTTTAATAAAAGCAACTTTTATTGAAAAGCCCTAAATAAGCTAATAAACAGCTTAA
Organism: Tanacetum coccineum; assembly: GCA_026074375.1. Taxonomy (NCBI): domain Eukaryota; kingdom Viridiplantae; phylum Streptophyta; class Magnoliopsida; order Asterales; family Asteraceae; genus Tanacetum; species Tanacetum coccineum. The sequence continues at coordinate 22,849 of BQNB010016835.1, read as the reverse complement.
ACTTGACTAACTCAAACTAAGTTTTTTGGTTTTTTCACTTAAACTAATTAAGCCTAAAAGTCACAATAAGCTATCCTAATGAAAAGCTAAGCAACTAACAAGCTAAGTTTAACCTAATGAGCTTATTATGACAGAAATGAGCACAAAAACACAAGCCATAAGCTGAAAAAGCACAATAAGCACTTATGCACACCCTTCAACCAAACAGACCTTAAGGCACTTTTGAGCTTAATTTTAAGCTCTCAAATAAGCACCCTATGAAATGAGACTTGGTTTTCCTAAACACTTGGCTTAAATTCTACTAGAAAAATGCTTTTCAAAAGAGCTTAAAACAACTAGAGCTTATTAAAAGGAGCTTGTAAAATAGGCTATTTACAGAAAGTGGGCTTTTGAAAACTAAAAAGCTAGGGCTCACTATTTTGCTTGCACACAGCTCAAATTAAGCTTATTTTCAAAACCAAAAACTATTCTAGAAAGCTTGTAATATGTAGAAGCTAAGTCTAATAAGCTAATTAACCTAACTAAACTAAAAGCCTATTGAAATTAAGGTCCTAAAAGGCAAACTCAGAAACAAACACTAAAAACTCAAAAACTAAATAAGCTAAAATTCACAATAAGACACTACAGCACCTGAGCTTATGAAAACTTAACAATCAACTTATAAGCTATAAATTTAATTCATAAAAACTAAACCTATAAACTAAAATTCTAAAGTTAGAAACTAAAAATGATTTACTGCTGTTTTTGGTTTTTTAAGAATTTTTATGAAATTTAAAAGCTAATTGGCCCTAGATATTAAGCTATAAATTTAAAAACAAGTTTTACACCTAAATTACTAGTATGTAAACTAAAAGCCTATTGAATTTTAAAGGCTAAAAGCTACTTAAGCTAACTTGAATGTGATTAAAAAGAACTGCAGTTAGGAACTGCAATAGACCCTATCTGATACACTTGGTAAATAGGCAAAACCAAATTGCAGGTGACCAAATAGGTCAAACCTGCAATACACACTCTAATTGAGTGTGTCTTATTACTTAGCAACCAAATTCTAAGCTTGGATCAAAAACTGACTAGCTAGCTTAAAGCAATAACCTCCCCTGGTGCAAAATCCAATAGTTTTCACTAAAACTTTTTCAAAGTTGAAAATTAATCTATGATTTCACTTCACAAAATGTTTTTATATGATTACTCAACTGATTCAAAAGTCATCATCAATTTCCTTTGACTTTTTGAGGTCAAACTCAGCTAATCCAAACACTACTTTAACATACATGACATTCAATTAAGCAAATGAAATTTCAATTAAGGGCTCAAGACTTAATAACCAGACAATGAACAACTTATAACAAGACTAATAAGCAATCCTAAGCATAAAATAAGCAATAAACAATAAGCTATACTAATTAAGCTAATATTTTTGGTTTTTTATATGATTTTATGACAATTTAAACAAAACTAAGATCTAAGCTATATTAACTAAAAACAGATGATCAATAAGCACAAATAGATTGAGATAAGCATAATTAAGCCACTAGATAAGCAAATAAGCAAAACTAAACTAAGTATTTTAAAAAAAAGAAAAATAAAAGAGGACTTACAATTATCCTTAGCTAAACAAAGGATCAATGTGCTCAAAGAGCTTATCAACAGCTCTAGCTTATCAATGATAAGCTAGTAAAAGTCCTTGGAAGCTCTTCCATTGTTAGCTTCCCTTCCAATTGTCCAAAGTCCATTTAGCAAAGGTACTTATTTGATTTTAAGGTTTAATTAGATTAGATGATTGATTTAGCTCAAATCTAAGCTTAGAGACTTAGATGAGCTTATATGAGCTTGTGAGAAGCTTATCAAACAGTAGGTGACTTAAGAGAATGAAAGAGCTTATGACAAAGTGTATAAGGAAAAGCTTGCTTTCATTAATAGAAACTGATTACATTATAGTGAAAATGAGAGTACAATACTTGGAAAATGGAAACGGAAAAATAAGCTACTACAAATTTAAGCTAAAACTAGATAAGCTAAATTAAGATAAAAGAATAATTCCTTGTGTGTGAGTGAGGGGGCTTATTTATAGCCTCACCCTGAAGCTTCTAGGTCCAAATTCAGTTACACGCTCCCAATCATCTTGGCCTTTCATTCCCTCCAATCATTAGATCATCACTTAGGGCCGTTGGATTAGATTGAAGGGCACACGGATTGCCAACGTGGCATCCGTGTGTCAGAAGCCTTTGTGCTTCTTTTGTGAGTACAATTAGTGCAAATTCTCTGTCCTTGATGTGCTACTTGTCAGACCACGTGTCATTCGTTTTGGGGATTGACCAATAGGAGTCTCTCAATGACGTTTAACCCTGCCAGTTTGTACTTTATCCTTCGAATTACCCTTCCACGTCCTTAATTTACACTTGCCCCTTGATTTTGACATGGGTAAATGGTGAAGATGATGATGAATAGTAAATGGTTTTGCCTGCCATTTTTAACTGTAAACGGGTGTGTGTTTGACTTAGGCTTAAAGGGTTTGACTTGGGTTGGGATTGGGCTTATGGGTTTATGAAATGGTTGGGCCGGTTATGGTTTTAATAGTTAACGGGTGTTAACTATAAAGGGTTTTAGCCCATTTAAAGTTAGGGACCAATTTTGTAATTTTGAGAATTATAAGGGACTGTTTGGTAACTTTAGGATTTTGTCTTTTTGTGACTTTGACTTTGGTCGACCAAGGGTTGATTGAGGGTTGACCATTGTTGACTTTTTGACCTTTTTGTAGAAAACTTCCGGCTCTTTGTGTGATCTTTCGTTCCCGCGTCCGTGTTTGTCCGGTTTTGACCGTTTTCTTGTGATTTTTGCATTATACGTACCTACACAATCACCAAGACAAAATAAGCAATATACAAGCATTTTAAGCACAATTTTGTCTTTTTAGGGCCTATTTTGATATAAAACGGATATGTGTTTTTACACATATCAGTACTGAAATTAAATTACAGACTGATAACATACAGACACATCCATACGCCGTATCTAGAGGGGTTCGATACGCCGTATGGAGTGTCTAGGAAGACAGACTAGTGCAAAAAATTAAAAACAATTCAAAAAATTTAAAAACGACCGGGTAGCACTTTTGTTTTAGCCGGTCTTTAAGTTAAACCCTTTTTCTTTCCTCCTTCATCATTATTCATTGGGTGCTGCCACAATCCATCCCTCGTCGATGATAAGTAAAAGTTATCGATAAGCGTCAAGGTTTTCCTTTGAGTGGTTGAGGTACTCAGACTCTTTTATGGCAATGTACTCTTCGTTAGCATCGAATGAGTACTTCATCATCTTGAATCTCCTGATTTTACAGACTGATGGTTCAAGAGTGGGATCATCCCTGCGTTCTTCATGCCCCTGATTGTCTTGAGTATTACCGACATTGCTTGTGTCATAATTTCAACCAAAGATATTATTAATCTCAAGATAAGGGTCATGAGCCTTTTTAGTTTTGAAGTTTGCATATGGTCTCTAACCATAACTTTCCAAACGAGTGAATGGTGCGACTGGATGAGCATTTATCTTCCACAACATTCTTGTAGCCTTACTAGCACATTATAGTCTAGTTCGTGGAAGTTCCCAAAACTATTTATCAACTATGCATAGAATTTCATCACACCGGGAGTTGCATTTCCCCATGATTCTTTAACTTTTGCTTTGTGCATTAAGGTTTCTTCTTTCAGTTTTCCATCAGCTAATTCATCATACCACTTGTGATCTTGGAAATAAGTCATGTTTCTGACCCGAACCATCCCAGGTAGCTCTCCACCGTTACAAAACCCATCAATATCTGAACTGCATGTGGGCTATTTGGTCATTCCATTCTTAAAACAATATGGTTCACATATATGATCACATAGTTGATATGGCACCCCGTTATCCAACCATGGTTCCTCAAGATCCCTTGTCACAGGATTATTCAACTCATATTCCTCGTAAGTCCTAATTCCTTGGATATCAAAAGTAAACAGATCCGTGTCAATTTTAAGGAGGTAGTTGAAGTCGTTGAATGCTTTACACAAGGGTGTCTCGTAGTCAAATAAATTGCCTTCGATCTTGAAGATGTCAGTAATATCGTCGGGGTCATCATCCTCCTCAGCTTCTATTTCTTCATTGTCATTAGAAAGTTGGTAGAATTTTTGAATGAACTTTTCTACCAAATCTTCCCAAGTAGTAACTGAGCCTATACAATCCTTTTTAAACCATTCACCTGCGGCACCTGCGAGTGAAATAGGGAAGATGCTAAGCCTAAATCGGTCTTGACTTACCCCATTAATTTTGATTGGCCCAACTACTTCAAGAAATTTATTAATGTGCTCAAACATGTTTTCTCCAATTGCCCCATTGAAAGTATTATCTCGTATCTTGACCAAAAATGTTCCCTGTATCTCAACAAAATTTCTCTCGATCATTCTTCCTTCGTTATCATTAGAGATGCAGTTTTTTCGGGTAACGAAGATATAGTCGTTTTGTTCTGTCATCGTCAATCGAATTCCTAAAAATAAGTACAAATGATCAGTAGGATGTGCCCTCAGGAGAGAGAACACTTAAAATAGGAAATCAAATTTGAAACAATGTTACTGTATCAGATGATCAATACGCCGTATTCAATTAATTTGAATACGCCGTATAGTCTGCTGAAGGTCAGTACGCCGTATTGATTATATAGAATACGCTGTATTGTATGGAAGAACAGATACGTTGTTTTGACTATAGAGATCAATACGCTGTTCTGAGTGGAAAGGTCGATACGTCATATCCAACTGGTGGATACGGCGTATCTGTAGATCTGTCAGAACATAATACTTAGAAAATAATTAAATAATGCGAGAATTTAAACACATAATTAAATTAATTACAAACAAAATTAAATTATTTTAAACTAATGGTTAGAAATACTAATAAAATTAAAGGTTAAACTTGATGTGCTGTCGTGTTGGGTCAATTTATTGATTACCAAGTTTTAAATATATATTTAGCCAACTTATCCTAAAACAACACTTTAACGGGCAGTGTACCCGATCGGGTGGAGTTTCATGGTAAGTAGGGAGTCGAACACTAAGAGCGAGGTCGTTAACCTTATATTCTATTAGTATTTTAATTACTCTAATTAAGTTAATTCTAATTACTAGTTAAACCTATGCTATATATGTTTTCTAACGATGATAGGGGGTTTTTAGCCTGAGAGACTGGCATAGGTTTTATGGTGACAATAATCAATTCTAAACACAATAAACATGCAAGAAAACAATCAGAAGATAAAAGAGCGGTACAAGCCAAATGATAGAAAACTGTGTTAGCCATATTAAATCCGATTAAACGCTAGTTTGTTTATTTAGTGCAATGATTTCTTATCTTGAAGCGACATATAATTTTTAAGACTTAGGCCGGACATTATCCTAAGACCTAGACACGTTGAATCCTGTCACAATTAACGTATCTGTAGGAACCCGAATAATGCTTTCACTTCATGAAACAAACACGAATCAATAAAACAAGAGAGAGAGAGATACGAAAATAGAGAGAGATGAGAGAGATTTGAGAGAGAAATGAGAAAAAGAAATTTTGATATTATGAAAAAGATTTAAAACTAGATATTTTCTAATAAGAAAATATCTATATATAGTTAGATATTTATAGAAAATATAGCTCTTGGATATTCAAATTCGTGCAAACTGAGATTTCAGAAACTTAACTTCAACTCTAGCATCATTTTATGAGGGAGCGCCTTGTTCGACCATTTTTGAAAGATAATCAAACAGCTACGAGGATGTTTTTATTTCCTCTTGAAGATGGAAATGGTCCCATAAGTCTATGCCCTAGATATAAAGATCTTCACACACATGCGTTGGAATTTTTGTGCATTTATCTCGTTGTGAAATTTTTCCCTGACGCTGGCATGAGTCACAGTTTTTGACTAACTCATGGGCATCTTTGTAGATTGTGGGCTAATAGAAACCGGCATCAAATACTTTCCGAGCGGTGAGATTGGCACTATGAATCTCGACCCCGATGGGTCCTTCACTTACATGCTTTGAGGAATATCATATATTCTAGCCCATGCACTCACCGTTGATTGATGTGATCCGCCAAGTCCGAAAAGATAGGGATAGTCCCAGAAATTTAATGTTGGAATCCTTGGAAAAACTTCCTCTTCGTTGAGTTGACATTCCTTTTGATGATAAAATTCCTCGCACTGGAAATGTGCATAGTCAAGCAAACCATGGGGTTTTTTACTAGAAATAACTCCAAGAGTTTCTAAAGGAAAATGTTCATTTATGTTCTTGTTTTCTAACACATCCTTATGAGGATTCTCAAGTCTAGATAAATGATCTGCCGCAAGGTTTTCAGCTCCTTTCGTGTCAACGACTTTGAAATCGAATTCCTGAAGGAGGAGAACCCACCTTAGCAATCTTGCTTTGGCATCTTTTTTAGCAAAAAGGTACTTAATGGCAGAATGGTCCGTATACACTATGCTTTTATTCATGATGAGGTATGACCGGAATTTTTCGAAAGCGTACACCACAGACTAACATTTCCTTTTCTGTTGTGGTGTAGTTTGATTCTGCCTCGTTCATTGTTTTTGCTAGCATAATGTATCCGGCCTAAAGTGCTCTCAATTCGTTGCCCCAGAACCGCACCTATGGCATAGTCGCTTGCATCACACATAAGCTCAAAGGGCTGGTCCTAGTCAGGAGCAATCAGAATTGGAGCTTCGGTTAATTTCTTCTTTAAGGTCTGAAAAGCTTGAATGCATTCCTCTAAGAAAATAAAAGGAGTGTTTTTCTCAAGGAGATGTGTCATGGGTCGAGAAATCTTTGAAAAATCCTTGATAAATATGCGGTAAAAACCTGCATGTCCGAGAAAACTCCTAATACCCTTGAGGTGTTGGGTGAGGTATTTAGCAATGTCGTTCTATTTGGCTTTGTTAAACTTCTATTCCTTTCTTTGAAATTTTATGTCCAAGTACGATGCCTTCTTTCACCATAAAATGGCTTTTTCCTAATTTAGAGCTAAATTAGTGTCTTCACACCGTTTAAGCATCTTTTCTAAATTGGAAATCGGCACGTAGAAAAAGAATTTCTGAAACTGAAAGTCATTCCATGAAACTTCCATGTCTTTCAATCAATCATAGAAAATAGGCCCTTCATACACTCTGGAACGTCCTTAGTGCATTGAATAAGCACAAAAGGGGCATACGGCGATAAGCAACGTTACGTTCATGGGCTAGGTGATGTGGTCTTTTTCCATGATCTTTCAGATCGATGTATTTGATAATAACCCAAGCAAACCATCGAAGAAAACATAGTACTCATTTTCTGCGAGTCTCTCAAGCATTTGATCCATGAACGCAAAGGGAGTGGTCTTCCGGGTGGTCTTCGTTCAAACTTACGATAATCAATCACAATCTTCTCCATACTGTTACATGTCTAGTTGGTACTAACAATCATTTCATCATTGGTCACTACGGTCATCCCTCTTTCTTTGGCACACAGAACTGCACGGGGCGATCCAAAGGACCTATCCGAGATTGGGTGATTCAATTTCGAGTCAAGAAGTTTTTCAACCTCTTTTTTAATGACATCATGATCTTTGATTAACCCTTCTTTGATTGTTGGGACGCTGGTTCGTAGTCTCTTCTCATTAGAACTTTTATGAGAACAAAATTCTGGGTTAATACCTCTTTATGTCAGAAAGTTTCAAGCAATTGCTTGGCATTTTGGAGCTTTAGAACCTTTATGAAGCGTGTATTTTCATCGCTATCAAAATCTTTCGAAATTAAGGCTGGGAACTTGATGTTGTTTCCTATAAATATGCATATTCGAGTATGAGGCGGTAAGTCCTTAAGTTCAACCTCAAGAGGTTCATCAATTGAAGATTTGGCAGTTTTGGCTTCACAAATTTTAAGTTCCTTTTTGATTTCTGGCAAATAATTTCCTTTGTTCGGAGCAGGTAAAGGATCACTATTAAGGAGTGCTTCGAGAATAAGAATGTCCCCTTCTGGGTCATAATAAGATTCATCAACTTCCGGTGAAGTTGGATCATCGGCTAGAGCAAAAAAAGCATCAGCTTCTTCTAAAAGTAGAAAATCACTATCCCCGAAAGGAGTGAGAGTCAGAGAAGAATTTGAAACTATTAGATCATAATAGGTAGTGGGATTGCCACTGGCGATCACGTCTGAATATCCTAAATTCCCTGAGATATCTTACAAGCTAATTCAATACGTCGATTCGATCGCCGTCTTTTCATTATAATTACCGAGTATTCTCGAAGGTTGATCTAGATTATAAGTATTGCCTCATTTCCTACTCGGGGTTAATTCACCTTTCATAAACGTCTATCAAAGACGATATGGTCGTAGGAAAACACCTCCGAGATTTAGAGGTACTCGAGGGCCTGGTCAATTTCTACGACACGAAGTCGGCTGGAAAACTGGAATACAGCAACTTTAACGTTGAATCTTTAGCAATACCGAGTGGTCGTGAGACTCGAGACGGTCCTAGTTCTAGTGTCATGCCGTCGGTGTTAGGTTTGAAGGTCTAAGCTTTTTCCACTGGAAAAATGGCATGAGATTTATGCTAGCGCAGATCGGCCAGGGCTAAGCTATGTCATCCCATTCCAGGAAATTTTCATGGAATAAGGAATCTTTCGGATCACCAAGTTTTTCGGGTAACTTGTTATGTATTACGCGTTCAATGTTACGTTTCAAAGGGGTTCTAGCCATCTCACTAAGCTTTTCTCTTTAGTTACCAATTAAGGCTTTTAGTGTTGAAGCAAATACTTGGGCTTTAGAGTCCAAGCATCCATAAAACTAATTCGAAACTCATAGTCTTAAGATTTCGTAGGAATTTTTTTTTTGTTCATTAGCATTCTCACGGTGCCTCTCATCATTTCGCCTTGATGGATAAGGAATTGACGGTTTTGGGTTAGGCATCGGTGCACTAATTGGAGCATTAACTGGCCAGAAATTGGATTATGTTTTTCAACTGGGACAATCGAAGGTTGGACGTCTTCGGTAATTCCATTTTTAGTAGGAAAAATCTTGTCATTTGTCACCTCGGTTCTACGTTCCACTACTCTAGGAGAAGAAGTAGGAATCATAGGTCCTGATAAGCGTACCATTCTGGTGGCAATGCCCTTAAAGTCTTCCTTAGGGTTAGTAACCCCTAGTTACTTGGAAAAGAACTTTAATTCGATGACGAAGCGGGTATTGGAATTACGAAATGTAGAAAGCTTTTCCGTTAAATTTGTCATCTGGGTTTGCAAAACCTTGGCCTTGATTTTGGTCTTACTTTCCAATACAGCATCATTAGCCTTGACATAATTCTCAAAATCGGTCTTTGAAACACCTTGCATTTGCTGAGTAGGAGCTTGATAAGGTTGAGCTTGGTACACTGGTGGTTGACTAGTCGGAGGTTGATACACTTGACCTTGATAAAAGTTATTTCCACGGTTTTGATTGAAATTGGTTCCTCGATTTTGGTTGAAATTATTTCCCTGATTCTGATTGAAACGGTTTTGATTGTTTTGAATCGGAGGAAAACCAGGAGGTCGGATTTGATTTGAAACTTATCGGAGGTCTAGAATTGGTATTTCCTTGATTAAAATTGGCTGCATACAGCTTGTGAAACGTACTCTTGAATGTTGTCTCGATAAAGATTGCATCGGTGTTGGACATTTTCTATAAGAAGGAGCCACCCTCCACAAGTTTACACAAACTCTGCTTGACCGCTTTTAAGGTGTGCGAGAGCTTGGGCTTTTTAGTTTTGTCGATATGCATAAGTCTTATCATATTCTTAAGTTCAGAAACATTCAGGTTGTTAAGAGCTAGAAACATCTGGTGAAATTCGAGGGTAGTTGAATTGAACTCACTTTGGAACGACTGCCTTGTTTCGATGAATTAGAACCTTGGATTTACTCTCGAAAATTCTCAAGCATTCTCGTGGCATTTATCCAAAAGTTCCACCCGCAGCAGAATTAACGAATCTTGATCATTTGCATTCAAAGCATTGTAAAACGTATATAATTATGTAGTCTGAAATACGTGATGTGGCATGCTCGAGGGAAGGTCATTAATCGATCACAAGCCTCTTAGATGATTCGGTCAAAATCTTTGTTGAAATCCGTGATTTTTGTACAAGATATTTCATTTTTGAAAGAGGAAAGAAATGAATTAATGGAATTTTGAAAAGATCATTCCATGTCAAATTGATCGAGGAGGTTCTTTTTTCTAGCCAAATCCGGCTGAACCTTCAAGAGATAATGGAAAAGCATAGGCTTAATTGAGGGCTTGGATTATTCCGGAATCTCATCGTTGAGGTAATCTTATTGAAATAACGATGTGAGATGTGTATCCTTTTTCATGTTCAAAAAACTGTTGTTTGAACAAGATGATCCAAACCATGTTTTAACTCAAGTTAGCATTGATTTTCGGGAATTTCGATTGGCCATCCTCGTACCCCTCGGTGGGTGCTTGGAGCAACTGTGCCATAGTCCGGTTATCAGCCATCAGAACTAGGGGAGGATTAACAAAAGGTTCTTCTAAATGAAATGGTTGAACAACAGTGGTAGGGCTTTGCTTTTGCGGTTAGATTGGGGTTTGAAAACGAGTGCGCATGCCAATGTAGAAAAGAAACTTAAACTATTTTTTTTTTTTTTTTAACAAACTATTTTAACGGATAACGAGGAAGACAACTTAAACCAAAATAATCAAATTTACTTCTTACCCTTGAGGACAAAGGTAAAAAGGAAAATCTTCACAAATATATATAATATAATACGTATATAAACCGGGAAGTATGATTCCCGGGTCGTTATCCCCCAACGATTTGTGAAATTGAAACCACGTTTGATGTTCGGACAATGATTTGAATTGAAGACAAAGATTGATTTGATTATCTACTTTTAAAAATTAAAATAAACAAATTATAACAATTAAGCACGAGGACAAATAACGGGAAACCAAATTTTAACTAAAAACGCAAAACGGGACCCCTAAACGGAGGTCAAAAACCCTAAATTTCTAAAAATAAACCTAACTTAAAATTTTCTTTTTAAATGGACTCTATTTGACTAAAAAGTAAGTTTAAAGAAAACTAGAACAAAAACGGAGTTAAAATGATCCTTAAAACACGAAAAACGAGAACGGTATCAAATCCCGTTCTTTAAAAATCAAAATTTTGCAAATTAGAACCTACGAAAGCAAACCGAATTTTCCTATAAACTTTATGGTAAAAGAAAATTTTCTAAAAAATATTTATATTTTTCTGATTATTTTTCTATTTTTTATGATTTTTTAAAGTTTTTAATGAAAATAAATGTTTAAAAATACTAAACTATCTATAAAAATTCTAGAAAAAATACAAAAAATAGCTTATACTAATTAGAACCTAGGAAAAATAACCTTGATGTCACAGCTTATCGAATAAGCCACGGAATAAGCTAAAACAGCTTATAAGCTTATGAGGGCAAAACGTGTATAAAGAATAAATGTTGCAAAGGTATAATGAAAAAGACCCCAGGGCGCAGTGGTAGTGAGTGTGTGGTGTGTGTTATAAAAAGGGTTGAAAGTGTTGAGGTCAGGGGTTCGAGTCTTGCTCACCCCCGATTTCCACTTTCCCCCTTTTTTTATTTTGAAAAACTTATAAAACCAAAGTTATTAAGCACCTAAAAATAAGCTATAAGCTATAACTAAGTAATAAGCTCACAAACAGCTTATCAAGCAGGCTGTCTCAGAAAGATGGCTTTTGAGAGCCAAAAAGCTAAATTTCACTTAATTGCTTGCACACAGCTCAATTTAAACCCATTTTCATTAATTCCAACTGTTTTGAACTCCTTATAAGTTGCACTAACTAAATTTAAACAACTTTTAATTCAACTTAAACGTATCCTAAACTGAATTTAATGATCTATGTATGAAACTTTAGGTTTTAGCCAACTGTTGACGTTTTTTGAATAAGCCACAAGATTCAACATGACCAATTTAATCACTCAACTTTCAAAATAAGTACTCCTATGTTTAAACTATGAATTCAGGTTATAAAATCTATACTAACAAGCTAGAAATCTAGATCTAAGAATCAAAAACTCTTGACTGCATATTTTTGTTTTTTTTTTCTTCAGAATTTTAGGAACTTGAAAAGCATAAAGTATCCTAGTTAACAAGCTAAAAAGAAAGATTTTTTAAAAGACAAATTTTGTAATCATACCTTAACTAATAAGCAAACTAAAAGCCTACTGTAATTTCCCAAACGTTACAATCTACTAAAGATAACCTAACTTTGATCCAAAAGGACTGCAGTACTTACGCAAGTAACCTATCTGAAGCCTAAGCAAAAATTGGGTATTAAACACAAATGCAGTTGACCTAAAGGCCCAAGAATGCATTGCACACTTCCAAAGAGTGTGAATTAAAACACAACACAAACAAAAACAGAGCTCAATGAAGCTGGATCAAAAATTCTTTACTAGCTTTTTAAAACAAACATCCCCGTACATGAGATAGGAACAAATTGAGCTAAAACTTTCTTACTTTTAAATAATAAACTATGAAATCACCTTAACTACTGATTTTAACCTATATAGAAACTAGATCAAAAACTTTCTCAAACTATACTTGACTTTTAAAGGTCAAACTACACTAAACCAAACACTCCTTTAAAATAAAAATAAAATCAATTTAGCTTATGAAAAATGATTACTAATGATTGAAATTTGAAGACCAGATGATAATAAGCTAATATGAATCCTATTAAGCTAATTTAAACTATCTAATAAGCAAAATCTATAAGCTATAAGCTAAACTAATATTTTTGGTTTTTTTAAGAGTTTTTATGACATAAAATAGCTACTAACATATGAAAACTTTATTTAATCTACTCTAGCCTACAAATCCTACACAGATAATCAACCTAGAAAGATTAAATCCAACAATTAAACCAAAAGGACACTAACAGTACTAACTTAAGGTTAGAACTGCTAGTTCTAAACACCCCTTAATCATGACAGATTTCATTTTAGCTCTTGAAATTAAGATTTAAAACTCAAACCTTAACTACTAGATGACACACAGCTTATAACAACCTAAATAAACTTATTACAATAAACAAATAAGACAGAAACAAAGATCTACAAGTTATGCTAATATTTTTGGAGTTTTTTTATGATTTATGACTAAATGCAAAGTAATCTAGATCTATTTTATTTAAGCTGAAAACAGATGATCGAATTTCCTTAATAAGCTCAATAACACACATATAAGCTCAAATAAGCACTCAATTAAGCATAATAAGCAAAGTTACACTAAGAAATTTAGATTAGTAAGAGTAAATGGAAACTTACAAGCTGCCTTAGCTAAACAAAGGCTTAAAAGGCTCAAAGAGCTTATCAACAGCTCTAGCTTATCCTTATGGATAAGCTAGTAAAGTCCAATGGGGTCTTCCATTGCTACCCCATCATCCATAAGCTTATACCCATATTTTACCATGTTTAGCATTAGTTTAACTGATTAATAGTTTTAAGTAGTACTAAGTTGAGTTAATGAGCTCAATTCCAACTTATAGACTAGAAAAGCTTAATAAGAGCTTAACACAAGCTTATGAAACAATAACCAACATTTGAAAGATTAAGAGCTTATGACAAAGTGTATAAGGAAAAGCTTGCTTTCATTAATAGAAACTGATTACATTAAAGTGAAATTGAGAGTACAATACTTGGAAACTGGAAACGGAAAAATAAGCTACTACAAATTTAAGCTAAAACTAAATAAGCTAAAAATTAAGATAAAAGAAATTTCCTTGTGTGTGAGTGGGGGGGGGGGGCTTATTTTAGTAGACGCTCACCCTGAGCTTCTAAGGATTCCAAATTTAGATACACGCTCCCTAATCATCCTTGGCCTTTCCCAATCCCTCCCATAATTAGATCATCACTTAGGGTCGGATTGATTAGAATGAAGGCACATGGTTGCCAACGTGGCATCTGATTGTCAGAAGCCTTTGTGCTTCTTGTTTGTGATTACAATGAAGAAGCAAATACTCGTGTCCTTGATGTCGTACTTGTTATACCACGTGTCATTCTTTTTGGGGAATAGACCAATAGGAGTCTCTCAATACTGCTTTACATGCCAAGGTTTGTACTTTATCCTTTGAATTACCCATCCACGTCCTTAATTTTCCACTTACCCCTTGATTGACATGGGTAATATGTGAAGAATAGTTTAATTGAATAGTAAATTGGTTTTGACCGCCATTATTAACTGTAAACGGGTGTGTGATTGACTTAGGATCTTAAAGGTTTGACTTGTGTGGGTTGGGCTTATGGGTTTATGAAAGTATGGGCCGGGTGTATGTGTTTTTAAATAGTTAATGGGTGTTAACTATAAAAGAGTTTTTAGCCCATTAAAGTTAGGGGACCGCATTTTGCAATTTGAGAATTATAGGGGACTATTTGGTAACTATAGGATTTTTGTCTTTTGTGACTTTAACTTGGTCGCTAAGGTTGACTGAGGGATTGACCATTATTGACTATTTCATGACCTTTTTGTAAAAACTACCGTCTCTTGTGTGTGATCTTCCGTTTCACGTGTCCGTGTTTGTCCATGTTTATGACCGTATTCTTGCGATTTTGTATTATCTTACCTACATAATCACAAATACAAAAGCAAGCAATATACAAGACATTGTTAGGTTACAATTTTGTCTTTTTAGGGCCTATTTTGATATAAAACAGATATGTGTTTTTACACATATCAGACATCCATATGATAGATGGTCATATTCTTGTTGGCAGCATTTGCAATGAAGATACGAATGGCCTTGATCCTAGCAACTGGTGTAAACGATTCTTCAAAATATATCCCCTCCTCTTAACGGTATCCTTTAGCAACCAATCAATCCTTGTTCTTGAGTACACCCCTAAATTTGTCATTCTTAACCTTGAAGATCCACTTCAGTTTGATCAACAATTTTAAAACAAGACATGGTAACTAATTCCAGACATGTAGTCATTCGAATCTATGAATCTGCCTATCCGTATAGCTTACATTCCAAGATGGTTCGAAGCATTGCTCCTAAAAAGTCTATTGGTTTGACTGTAAGTGAAGAAAGGCATCAATTAACATTACATATCATCAGTTCTAAGTTGTTTTCATTGTAGAAGACGGACAAGAGATTCTTCCTATCACATATTTATAACAGATGGAATGCTGTGTCCATTTACCAAGAAGCTCTTAATGGCTTGTGAGATGGATTTCATCACTTGAAGACGATTCCTTGATAAGTTGAGGCTTCAATGAAAGAATTTCAAGACATGTGGATCATCAAACATTGGCATTGGTATGTTCCATATCACCTAATTGAATATGATGTTGGAGATTAATTCATATGCTTGAGATAATGAAGTATAACTTGTTGAGGTGCATTCTTTATCAATATGAGGTTTAAGAAGATTAATCAGCCTGGATCAACAGGGTCTTGCAGCATAGCATCTGACTGGTAGAAACAACACTAGAAGGAGGATTGAGGTACTCATCAAACATTGGTTGGAACAGGAGATCCCAATCATTTTAGTGGGTGTGACATAAGGTGTTTGTAGAATAGAATTTGGTACGAGTCTTGAACTGAGTGTTCCAGGAGTCATTAACTGAGGCGCGGGTCCTGAACTGAATTGTTCAGAAGCCATTGCTGTCAGCTCATCAAAAGTAACATGAATTGTTTCCATAATCATACGGGTATGTTTGTTGTAGATTTAGTAAGCATTCTTTACAGGAGTAGATCCAACAAATATACCAATATCAGCCTTCGCTTTTAGTTTACCCAAATCCTCATTGTCATTGGTCGGATAACATAACGAACCAAAGACATAAATCAAGTTTCTTGTCATGCATCAGCTCATATGGAGTTTTGTTGTAACGAAGACGTATAAAGGATCTATTTTGTGTATAATAGGCTGTAGAGACTGATTCTGCCCACAAAAACAATGGAGCTTTAGAGAATATCAACATGGTGTGAGCAACTTTCACTAAAGTTTGGTTCTGTCTTTTGACAATGTCGTTCTGTTGTAGAGTACGTGCGACTGATGTTTGATGTGTAATCCTGACATTTTCATAGTATTCTCTAAGTGTCTGATTTACAAACTCGGTTCCATTATCTGTTCTAATGTTTCGGACAGTTGCATTCATACGAACTTGTATTTGCTTCAAACATTTGATGATGATCTCAGGAGCTTCATCCTTTGATCTCAAAAACATAATCCATGTAAATCTCGAGTAATCATCGACGATAACCAAGATATACTTCTTCCTATTTATACTCTCCACACACATTGGCCCACAAAGATCCATATGCAAAAGATATAGTTTTTCTTGGTTAGTGTTTTCAGCTTTAGGTTTTTGAGAGGACTTCTTACTTTTCCCTAGTGAACATGCCGAACATAGATAATCTTTCTCGAATTTCAGCTAGGACAGACCTCAAACAAAACCTTATTTGGCTAACTGGTTAAGAGTACCGAAGTTTAAATGGGACAACCGTCGGTGCCATAACCAGTTTTTAGTCTTAGAGGCTTTAGATAACAGACAAATCGGAGAAGAATTCAGCATATCATCCAGTGAGATGGTGTAAAAATTTATATCTTTGGATCCAGAAATTAAACTAGTACCGTCTAAATTCTGAATATAACAAGTGTGTTTTCGGAATGCGACTTTTAGATCCGAGTCACAGAATTGACCCACGGAGAACAGATTATGCCTGAGACCCTCTATATAGTAAACCCGTGAGATTGTAAAATTCCCTAGTTGATAGTCACCATAACCTATTATCTTTGCAATATGATCATTATCAAATCTGATGGTACCCAAAAATTTGCTAACGAAGTTGATGAGCTGAGAGCGTTGCCCGATCATATGCTTGGATAAGCCTGAGTCCAGGTACCAGAGTATGATTTGTACGACCTAAAATTGACACGGGAAGAAGATGGAGCAGTAGAAACATTGGATCCCCAGTTTCACATGGGTTCTGAGTGGTTAGAAATCTTAGAACCTACGGTCTTAGATTTACTACTCGACCCTACATTTGTTAGTGTTTTTTTTCTAGAGTTCCCAGATTTGTTTCTACTTGGTTGTGTTTGCTTAACTACTGTTGTTGATATAGATTTCCTAGGAGGCACTACTTTAGTGGAGATAATCCTAGTTAAAGGGCATGTGTTTCCAACTATAGTAAAGATATGTCTTGTAGGTTTCTAGCTATATCAAACATTAGTGTAAACTTTACCAGTAGATTTCATAGATTTAGATTTGACACGAGCATTCACATCATTAAGATAATCACTAACACGCAGATCTTGGATAACATCAAACATACATTCATGGAAGGTAGCACAAATAAGTTTAGGATTCGCATTCAACACCGTAATGCTTAACATTTGCATTACAGACTGGTTTAGAAACACGATTCATATTATTCAAACTAGACTTAACAATCCTATGATGGTATTCTACTTTATTTTTCTTCTTAATACTACTTGAAGTTTGTGTGATCCTATCTTTCTTTGTATTTCTCTTAGGCTTTGATCCGCTAGCTTCAATAGAACTGCTTACTCCTATAGAAGGTGACACAAAATTGTCAGTGGTTTGTTTTGCTTGTGGTTTTACTTATTTTTGTGTTTTATCTTTTGATGTGTCACTGGATTCTGCAAACCTAACTTTCCTAGTTCTGTTCATTGGTGTAACAACAACTAATTTCTTACTTATATATTTTGAACTAGGACATGAGGCACACACGCATACTAGCAATTCATGTATTCTTTGAGTATACTTACAGGCATAATCTAGTGCATCATCGAGAGGTTTTAAGGCTCTAGCTTGTTCAACTATGTCCCGAAGTGTATGAGTGTGTTCTTGAGTTACCTTAAGGTAATCTACATGTGTGTAACCTTTTCCCTTTTTGCGTTCTGGATATTTCATTAATAGTCTTTTGACTATTTGGCTTTTGTCAATTTATTTAGATTTTGTACCGTGTTGACGGTAATGATTTTATGAGATATGTGATGAATTGTGGTTTTTTGATAAATAATTAATCACTATTTTGAAGGTATATTGTGTGTATGGTATCCGGGTGGTTCGACCGTGAATTTTGAGAATGGCCAAAAAATGAGTCCAGACACTCTTGTTACTGTCCAAAATGATGTATTGAAGGGTAGTAGAGTGTAAAAGTAATGTCGTGTAAATACTTTAGGTTAATGGAAAAGTATTTTTAAAGTGAATAAAAATGCTAATTAACTTTGGAGTAAATTTTACGGTTGAGTTTTACGAGTATTTAAGTGATCTCGACACGAAAAGAAAGACCCGAGACCCCTAGGATCCCATTGTCGGTCAAATGGTCAAGAGGGAACAAGAAGGCTAGTTTTTAGCATGGTAGTCTAAAGTGTGTACCAATATATTCCTTCCACTAGCTCATAGTTATCCATTCCATTTCATTTCAAAAAAATAAAACACACACTTTGTGTGTGCTCTTGAGTTCGTCCGCCACCAACAACAACAAGATACCATAAATTTTCTAACTTTGATCGAGAACGTGATATTCCAGGTTGATACGAGTGTTTGGGTATTCATTTAAACAACGTTTGGGTTGTCCGATTCGTGTCGAAAAATACATTTTTGAAGATTTTCATGTAAGTTTTCAAATTTAAATTTCATTTATCCTTTTGGGTTTATTTTGATGAATAGATGTTAGTTATACAAGTTGATCGTTGTGAAAATCGATTTTTGGAAACGAAACGAAAGAAAAAGGGGTGTTTGGTTCGTGTAATATAAAAAGGAAAAAAGAGTGATTTTGTAGTTTTGATATTGTGGTCGTGATGGTTGAATAATATATGTTGCTAGATAGCTTATTTTTGATAGTAGCTTGTATAACTTATTCGGGCTTATTTTTAAGCTATTTCTTGGCTTATTTTAGGCTTATAGAGCTACGAAAATCTGAAAATCATATAGGAATATGTATTTTTGATTATTTTTGTGTAATGAAGTATGTTGTGGACTATTTTTGAGGCTTATGGTAGTAACCAAGTGCGATACGTAGCTTATTAGCTTGTTTTCAAGCTTAATATACGTATTTTTGAGTTATTGGACTCACGACCCAATAAGTCTATTTAAGCCGCGGCTTAATGGAAGGGTTTATTGTGGTCTGGATTATTTTCTATATATAAGTATATACTTATATATGTAAATGGACATTGGTTTTGGACTTGGATCTATTTTTGTGACTTATAATCTCTTAATGGGCCCCTTGTTGGTCCTTAACGATATTTATTCGATGAGATAGTATTTCAAATTTTGAAAGTGGAAATGTAATTACGAATTAATATTGACGGTATTTTTGGAAAAAACAAAATAAATTTTAGTAAACGTTAAAAGATTGAAATTTATGGAAATTTTGACGAAAAGTGTTGAAAAAAAAGTTTAGAAACCTTGAAACTTTGTTTCAGCGTACGGGTCATTCGAATTTGTAAAAAAGTATATACTTAGAAATTTTCCTAAAAACACGATTTTGATTTTAAATAGAAAAAATATTATTTTAATTATTTATTATTTTATTAAAATAATTTACTAAAGGAATGAAACACTATAATTTTATTCCTCGAAACTTCTCCTAATGTTTTTATTATAGCAAACTTTTCATTTACCACTGTATTATGATTTATTTTTGAAGTGACTAAAGGTTCACCGTAATGGACTAGTCCTAGATATATTAAAAATTTAACAATGGTAAGTATTTATCTATATTACTTATCTATTTTTCTCTAAAATATATAAGTATGTAATGAATCGAGTAATGAGATTGATATGATTATGGAAATATGCCATCAACCATCACACACAAAATCATTTTGGTAAATTGAGTACAACGCGTATAAACACTATGCATCAAACATGGAAGGGATTGTTTTGGAATTTAGGAGAATTAAATTGGACATTAACTGGACTAGGCCGTGTGGTGAGCGTCATTAGCATTTGCTTGTTTGGATGAGAGATTGGTTTGCTAAAAACATGCTTGAAGAGTGAGTCTCGTAGCCCCACTTTTTACTGTTTTTTCCGTTGGGGGAAAATAAACGTCAGAATGTGGTATTTAAAATTTTTGAATTGATCTGTATCACGAAATGTGGTGATTGTTTTGGAACAATATATGATGCTTATGACAGCTATGTGAAATATTATGCAGATTGGTTGGATCAATGGGTACGCCTACCCAGTGAGTGTTTAGATATATTTTATCGTTATGGAACAAATACCCATATTTAGTGATGTGATTAAAGTAGTGGATTGGAAAGCCTTTTGTGTGATTATTGGAGCAGATGGGTACGCCTACACATGTTTGTGTGTGGTCCTGCCCTAATTTTAGTGCTCCAGCTGGTAGGCCCTTTTGGTGCGTAAGTGACATATGGTTATTGATTAGCGGTGATGCTAAGGTTGTTTGCATATATTCACTGTCATATAGCACTATTGTCCACTATTGAAATATTGGCATAACTTTTAGGTTTAAGGTCAAACCTACGAGCTCACCAACATTATTGTTGACGTTTTCGAGTATCATTTTCAGGTGAAGTGAAAGAAGAGTAGTTTGGTGATTGTGTTAGCAGACTTAGAAGTATCCCGAGTGGATTTTCATGTGAAGTCTTGCTTGCTTGTTGTTTGATTTTAGTATTTGGATGTTTTGGATTAAGTTTGGATTATGGACCCCTGTGCGGGCATTCGAATAATTGTAAGAGATTGTAGATTTTAGTTACGATTTGGGACATCGCTTGAGTTTGTTCGAGGTTGATGGTCTTCATAGCACTTGAAGTTTATGCATTGTAGTTTTCTCTATTTTGTATCTTGTATTATGATTGATCATTATGTTGCATTCCCGAGTTTCTGCCATTGTCGGGGTGTGACAGATTGGTAATCAGAGCCAGGGTTATAGAGAACTAGGTGGATTGGCCTAAACTATAACCTAAGATTCGTCGTTTAGTTGCGTATAGGATCTATGTGCGCGGTGTTCCGCTTTCGTTTACTTTTGTGTGTTCGCGGTTTGGTGCTGTAGTTATGTCAGTCATTGAAATGTGTGAGCTCAATATTGAATATGACGGGGAAAGGATGCGAATATAAGTATGGTGGACAACGTAGTTATAAGCGTATCACAACTCACTCAACTTAGTAATGTTGTTTACACAAATCGATGTTGACACCGTAGGGTGGTGTTATGTGTATATCTATATATATAGTAAGATATTCTATATATGCGAGTCTTCCTACCTACCTAATGTTGCCCATGTTCTCCCTCGTATAGATAATGTCGCCAAGGATGAGGACCCGAAGTGCTGGCCGGCCTGCTGCCGAACCATTAAGAGGGGGAACGGGTGTACGGGTTGGTAGAGGTGGAAGGGGTAGAAGACCTAGGGAAGGTAATGATGAGCGTGTTGATAATTTAAATGGTCAAGGAAATGACCATTTGTATTGGGAAATATATTTTGAGTTGATAAGACAAAACAATGAATGAAAAGGAAACAAGAGGGACTTAAATGACAATTCAAGAATTCTACAAGCTGGTGGAGGATATTCTACAAAAAATAAAAGATTCCAAAAGATATGATTCTTGGAGATAAAGATGAAGTTTATTAAAGAATAAAAAGATTTAGTTTCCTTATACAATTATGTTTTCCCTTGTAAATCTAGATGGACTCTACTATATAAAGAGATCCCTAGATATTGTTTTATGTGTGTCAAGATGTAAACATCCAGAAAAGTGTGTGTGTGTCTAGGCATCAAGTCCTTTAATGGACGCCTAGGGTTTGTTTGTTTTAGCCTCAAGAATCTATGATTCCTTTTACTAGTTAGAGTAACCGTTCTAGAATTGATCATCTAGAATTCGTTGGATTGAGAAAATGGAGTCTGTGCATGATATGAGTGGTTGTAGTATTTGACCAAAAAGTGAAATACACTACTGGTTCATTTGTGGGTAAGGCTTTAACGTGGTGGAACTTCTAGATTTGCACGCTAAGCCAGGAAGTTGCTGTTAGTATGTCATGGAATGACTTTAAGTTTATGATGATAGAAGAGTTTTGTCCTAGTCATGAAATGCAAAAGTTAGAAACTGAGTTGTGGAATCACGCCATGGTCAGGGCTGGCCATGCTGCGTATACTGATAGGTTTCATGAGCTGGCTAGGTTAGTTCCTCATTTAGTGATTCCAAAAAGTAGAAAGATTGAGAGATACATGTATGGCCTTGCTTTACAGATCCATGAGATGGCGCAGCAACAGAGCCAACAATGATTCAAAGTGTTGTACTAGAAGCCAGTATGTTAACCGATGAAGCCATTAGGAATGGATCAATCAAGAAGAACACAGAGAGGAGGGGAAATGGTGAAGAGCCAAGTAGAGATAGAAATGTGAAGGATGAAAATAAAAGGACTAGGATTTAGGATTCAATTATGAGATTGAAATAGCTAGCGCGCAACTAGTAGAGATTGATAAAGTTATTGAGGGTTGCAAACTAGAAATCAAGGGTCATGTCTTTTACATCGATTTGATACCTTTCGGACATGGGAGTTTTGATGTGATTATAGGTATGGACTCGTTTGTTAATACAAATAATGTCTAAAAATGTTATTTATATTTTTCGACCTCTCAACGTTTTGATAATAACAAAATGTAAAAATGTTTACGATAAAATTAAACGTTTACAAATTATTAATCGTAAATTCCATTTCTAAGATTACTGATCACTTAAGGAATGAACAAACAAATCATTAAGCATGATTAGTGATCAAGAAAATATTTTTCTCTTATCCATTATATTTT
>BQNB010016834.1:0-70985 GCA_026074375.1 Tanacetum coccineum | reverse complement strand
CAAAATTTGTTCATCTTATCTTCGATTTTTTTATTTATGTTTATTGAACTATGATAATTTAACATGATAGTTTGATTTGATGAGAGTGATCTTAAGTTTCATTTTGGGCTTATATTAAACATTATAAATTTAGGCCCATGATATTTTGCCTCTTGGTGATTTAAGCCTTTTAGGGTTAGGGTTACAAATGTTATATATTCTCACCCGTATACACATTCTTGCTACCATCTTCTTCAATCTTAGATCCAGTTTTCCATTTTATGTGTTTTGAATTTTCATTTTTATCCTTATTAAATTTCAGTTTATATCTTTTTGAAAAAAATGCCAATTTGCAGAGCAAGGACGCCTAAACAATGTGACGAAACTTGCATTGAAGGTTGGCTAAATCAAAACAACATCTAGCGATTCTCCGTGCCTCTCAGATATTTGATACTGAATACGGCCTCGAACAAATCGCAACATTTATTCAAACTTCAATAAATTTGATGTGTATATAGTTTGTAGGGGTGTCAAACTAAGGAATTATACTATGTTGATATGTTGGATGCGATTTTGGTTGACAGACGTGACTTACGACATGTTGATATCACAATATTTCCTAGGTCATGTCTGCCAAATAAAACCGCATCCAACTTGCCTGCATAAAAGAACCCCATAGACTAAGTTTAAAAAAATAATGGATGATCTGTTTGGACTTTCGGGATGCTATGTAAGGTAACTCCGAAAAACCTTTTAGTTCAATAATGGCATTACTTACTGTATTTTGTAGGGGTATCAAGCTAAGTAATTTCAGTATGTTTCTAAGTGGGGTTTTGATGCTCACCGATTATGTTTTGATTTGGATGATGTGATGTGTTTTAGGACATGTTGTGACTAAGGCACCAAATTAATTTGATCATATAACTCTTATGATTATAACTTTTGTGTTTTACGAATTATATTATTGTCAGTTCAATATGTCACTGATCATGTCTATCACCCAGATCATAATATAGTTGGGCAGTATTAAAACTCACCTAGCAACATTTTTGAATTCGATACTTCTTCGAAATACCTATACGCCAAATGAAGACTAGCTTGAATTACATTGCCGTCTTCGACTTTTAACAAATGAATAGTTGCTTGTAATCACACTAAAAACTAGGTTTGGTTAGTTGCTGTTCAAACCAAACCCATGTTATTAATAACTTTTTAAAAATATTTTTAGTGCAGTTCTATAGAAACTGATTAGTACCAACTAATTGGCACAAAAAATAGTCCAGCTAAATAACAGATTATATATACAAATTTTATCCACTCATAAATAATAATGACCAGAATTCATATTCGACATAAAATTAGGAGGATGTAAGTAAATGAGTGTATAGGTTGCTGTATTTGGTAGCGGCATCAAACTGAGTAGTTCTACTTTGTGCAGTTTTAATGCTAATAAGGTGGATGCCAGTTTGGTTATGGGCTTGACTCATGACTTGTTGATTCTGCAGCATTTGTTTAGCTCTTGTTTTTCTTCTAGTGCCTCATTCAACTTATCAGCCTATGAACCCCCGATTGTGGATTTTTGAACTACAAGTTTGGAGGGACTTTTGTTCAACAACGTCACTTTAGGACATGTATTGCACCTAGCTCTTTTAGCGTGTAACGTGCAATGGTGGCTTTAGGGGTGTTATCCACACTACACATCCGCTGTTTACCTTATAACATTCATGTCACACAAAATAAAAAAGTCACCCTCAACACTATAACGCAAGTTATAGGTACATCAGACTCACAATATTGGGACAACTACATATATACCCATCCACTAAAACATGTATATTTGCGTATATACCAAAAACATGCTTAGCATTGTACAACATGCATTTAAAACTTGTATTTTGGGTATATATGCAAATACTACAATTCTTTGTCTAATTAACACTAAAACACACACATACACATAAGTATTACCGTTATCTTATTGCCCTAATGGTGAAACATCTATAACACGAAGGGGTGGTGCAAGTGCACTTGTGGGTGGAAACAAGTCGAGCCGATCTTGTTAGAGCTCGAGCTTGATTAATAAGTTAATGAGCCGCAACCTAGGCTTGAGATCAAACTCAAGCTTATCTGAGCTTTCTACCGATATGTACCCAAACTTTTCAACAACGCTGACCTCATTTCCACTTTTAGGTAACCGTGCAACCCTAACGGCGTTTGATAACATATTGCACCGTGCTTTCTTAGATAAAGATTCACAAAATTAATAGCACCACACGTGCTTCCAACAAACTTATCCGCATATTAAGGCCGAGGAATATGTATAAAACTAAAGTTTTACATATAAACGTAAAGCCAAACTCTTTTGACTTATAATATATTAGTCTTCGCCTCTTCGTTAGTGTAAATTGTTTTATATCGTTTTAATGTGCATATATACATACGAGAGAATCATGTCCCTGAAAGTCAATTAATACTTCAATGAGTTCATCATTCCTAAGCTTTCTTTCACCACACAAAACTAATACTCGGATTATATATAATACGACTCTTAATACATTTCCTTACTAAGAAACTTGCATAGCGAAGCTAAAATGGAGTAACAAAAGTCTCGGTGCCATTGGGATGTTTATTAAGTAAAATTGTAGGGTTTTCTTCGTTTTATCATATCGTTTTCTTCAAAGTAGTGACGGGTATAAGATTAAATGGCTCAACAGGTAAAGCTAAAATGTTGAATCACCTACTTGTTACTTTCATATTCCTAGTTTTTAACCTTAGACCAGGTCATAAGGTTGAACGACCGGGTCTTTGCTGCGTAGGTGGCATGTAAGACACGTTCTTCATTACTACGAATCGTCCAATGGACGGGTCTTCAAGCAACAAAAACGATGACTCAGTCTTGGGGAAGACCGAGTCGTGGAAGAAAGTTTTGCGGGCTCAAGTCGAGTTGTGTGAGTTGTTATTTAGTGCATGTGAGGTGTATGTGTGTGTAAGTGAAGTGTTTTTGAGTGGTGAAGTTTGTTGTTTTACCACATTAAGTTGATGGTGAAGTTGGTTGTAGAGAGTGAATGTTGATGCGACGTTGATGTGACAATGATGACTGCGGTATTCAGATCTCCTTATTACACTAAGCTATATAGCTGACAGTCCTCCTCAGGGGCGGATCTACCTTATCAACAAGGTGTGCATATGCCCTGTGTAAAAATGAGTAGTGTAAATAAAAACATATTTTAAAAAATTAGTTTTATAGATTGAGCATTGCTAAATCCTTCTACAAAATCATCTTACATATCCTCCTACACACAATAATATAATATATATATTTTTCACTTATTCTCTCTCTAAATCGTTAGTTCCGCCATTTGTCAGGATCTTATGTATAGAAAGATTTATAGAATATTTTTCTAGGAGGAAATAACATTTTTGTTATTGATTTCACGTTTTTTACTGGCCCACTTGTGATGGTAAAGTTTTGTCATTAAAATTTGAGTTCACTGTATCAAATTCCCTTCTGAAAGCCCAACCAAATTATATTTACAATCTATACTTAATTAACATAACGTATTTTTGTTTTCTATTTATTATTAAATTATGTTTACTTTAGCTTT
Source organism: Tanacetum coccineum (assembly GCA_026074375.1). Lineage (NCBI taxonomy): Eukaryota > Viridiplantae > Streptophyta > Magnoliopsida > Asterales > Asteraceae > Tanacetum > Tanacetum coccineum. The sequence goes on along the minus strand of BQNB010016834.1, from coordinate 67,401 downwards.
CATTAAATTTTAGTAGTTTATGTTTGCACACATTCAATTATGTAAAATCACACATATTTAGTTTGCATCTTTTTCTAGTTTTTACAAGACAAATAAAATACACAATAAACGTAAACAAAATGAGTCGTAGAAAGGTCGTAAAATGTGATTAGTTAATTGTTATACAAGAAAAATGTCTCGAACAAAGTGATTGAAGGCCCTGAAAAAAACTAATCCTGAAACCTGACCCGTAAAATTCAAACCGAACCAAAAATTGTTTTATTAGAAATATAGGCATACCGTGGGTTAGATTCCTGGATCCGCCACTGATGCTCATATGCTTATACATATTAAATAGTAAGAGCTACATTTTGTTGTAATACTATGTACTTATACCAATACAAACTCATTGTCTAATATTGGCACCCCTCCTGTCCCACTTAAAAGTTTTAAAAAAGTATAAAACATTCTCTTTGTCTCCCCGGTTTTACGGTACAACACATTTTTTTATCAGTTTTTGTTTCCTATTTTTTGACAGTTTAATACATTTGACTTGTCAAACTTTATATTTTTTGTTCCGTATTTTTCGTTTCACAGTTTTATAATATAAACAAAGTTATAAAAATTTTAAAAATTAAAAAAAAATCAAAAAACGCATAAACTCAAAAGTACAAATAATGTTTTAGAAGGGTCTTTATAACGTACCATTTTTTTCACATCAACGATGGCAATAATTACCATCACTTTTGAGTCTTATCATGCCACTGTATGTCACTAGATGCCATTTTTGACTTCTTATGTGGCATAACAAAGAAACAAGTGATACTTGATAACTTGGGTTTTACTAAATAAGATGAACATGCTTTAGCATATTATTTTGAAAAGCTAAAAGCTTAAAGCTCTATAGGAGCATAGGTCAAAGATAAGCCTTGAATGTGCACACACACTATGATGTTTAGCAAGTTAAGGAACCAATAATTTTGTATGATTCAGAAGTCATGTTAATTTGAGGCTAACTTTTCATTGAGCACAGGTTATGGTGGCTCATAGTTAACATTTACACGTGATACTGAACCAAATTTTATCCTCTTAGGCAAAGTTTTATGCGAAAATTACTTGAGGGACTTATTCACATTCATGTGTTCTGCAGAGGACTTAAGAGCACCAGGTGTCATAACACCATAACATTATTTTTTGGGTGTCACGTCAGCTTTAACACCAAAAAAACCCAGGTAACTATAACACCATAACACCACTTTTGGGGACCCACTATTTTTATTTTGAGAAATGCTAGATCCACAAATATTTTACAAAAAAAATCAACAAAATGACTTGTCACCTAATTTGTGGTATCCTTTATTTTCTTTTTAGATTCTCCTATTTTATACATCCAATAATATGCATGACATGTCATTGTGTGGATGTTTTTGTGTAAAAATTTTGTGGTTATAGCATTCCTCTTTTATTTTTTTTCCTCAATTTAAAAACTAAATAAATTCATTTCATTCATTAAAAATAAAAATTACAATACTAAATAAAAAAATACATTCTTAAAGGAAAAAACAAAAAAAAGTTACGGAAATTAAAAAAAACACATTAGAAATTAATAAAAAAACTAATTGTCGGAGTCGTCGTTTTGGTTGTTCGAATCCCTCGGCATTTGGGCGCGTAACTTGTCTTTGATTTTTTTTTGCAAGTTGATCTAATACGCGTCGTCGGGAGACAAATCCTTCGTGCTAAGGGCGAGAAATCGCAACTCTTCCGAACGCGTAATTGTCCGGTCTTTATCTTTCGACGCCTCAAACGCTTGTTCGGCGGCTTCCCGTTTGAGACGAAGCTCGTTAGTCATAAACTCACCGAATTGGGACGACGAGTTACTCCCCCCGGTGCTCGCCGATGTGTCGGATTTGGTTTTTTTTTCCTGGGGGACGAGGTCTTGCATCAGGACCAAATAGCTCGTCGGTGTTAACCGCGAAAATGTGTTCGTCGGGAACATTTTCCTCTTCGGTTAAATCAATCGGTGCGGGATCGGGTGCGTCCCATTTTGCGTGTTTTCGCAAAACCGCCCATTATGCTTTTTTTTTTGCGTGATTAAACGAGCATTTTTATCGTCGTCTATGATAAATTCCCAGAGCCCCGTTACATCAAATCAACCTCTGTTCGCTGCGCACTTTTTTTCAACCGAATGCCCACCCGTTTGTAGATTGCGTGTTTATATATTTTATTATCACGTTTATTTATTTACATCGTAGCCGTTAATTAACCTGCGCAATCATCGGTTTTATATATCACGGTTCGTTTGACTCGTTAAATTAATTATTAAAGATAATTAATTTACAACTAATACCCTTAAGTTTAAAAATAGCGGATTTTAGTTCCTCTATTTTCTAAATTAAATAAATTACCAAATTAACCTTTTAAACTTTAATGTGATCATTTTTTTTAATCCCTCGACTTTTCAAATAGTGTTATATATATAATATATGTAACTTTTATATTTGAAATTGGTTTACTCTTATAACTTTCATGTTTAAAACCCAAATAGGCTTTAAAAATATTTTTAGTATCAAAGAATTTATATAAAAATCGTGTTAAATTTGTTCATACGTTTATAATTTAAATTGGTCGTTATCATTCTTAGCTCATCGAAAATCGTTATTTATAACTCTTCTACATTCTCGAAATGGTATAGTTTCGTTACTAGTTTACCCACCCGTTGGGTCTCGGCCTGGAACGACCCAAAAAAAGACACGGCAACATGTGTGTTTTAATATATTTTGTCTAACTTTTATAAGGTAAATCACATGCAAGTATTTATACTCTTCTATGTCTAAAAATGAAGTAATTTATAGGCAAGTGGTAGAAAGTATCACATGCATCATTTTTATACATTACCACAACCCCACATGGCCTACACTCTTTCATTTTCTGTTTTTCTGCTAGGCGTCCCAACAGTGGGTTTTATCACTACTGTTGTGGTTTCCTGTCCTTCCTAACTCACTAAATATATATATATATTTTTTGTGAAAAGATTGAGGATGAATGTGTATTAAAGATTGATGATGAATTGGAGGTTGTGTGAAAAAATGTATATGAAATGCGGATATATATAGTGGGTAAAAAAATTTTAAAAAAATATTTTTTTTAACAAAACTAGCCGTTGCCTTTTTTAAAAATTATAATTTTTTTTAATTCAAAAACTAGCCGTTGGCTAGTATATTTTCAATTTATTTTATTTTATTAAAACTAGCCGTTTAGGCATTTTTTTTTAAAAAAACTTTTTTTTAATATGGAATCAGCGTTGCTGCGTTGTGGTGTCAACGTGAAGAAGCACGCCGTGGCCAACGGCGAAACGCCGGTGTAATAACGCCGGCAACGACGTTGGTTTGGCACCCAACGCCGTTACCATACCGTAGCCTCTAATTTCTTTCTTTTACCAAATAGGACCTCTTTATCGCGACTTATTTTGAGAAAGAATCGTGATGAACATGTGTCGAGCTAGGAATGATTCACACAAAAAAATATATTAAATACTTTGCCATGTCACAATGTCGTGCCTATATACTAGCGAATATATATATAAAAAATATTAATTTGTCACAATGTCGTGACTTTTATGTAGTGAAAATAAAAAAAACAAACTATCATTTTAGCGCGAGTAAGTTTTATTAAAATATCATTACGACTTTGTTTTTGTTGACTTTCCTTTTGTTAAGATTTTTCTTTATTTCACTTGTTTTTAGTTACAAATTTTAGTTACAAAAGTTAATATGTAGAAACTTTATAAAGGTTTAAGTATATGTATATGTTGTATACAATTTTTTGGTTTTGCTGATTTGTGTTCTCTTTGATTTGTTCTTCTCAATGAACTAAAGGTTGCTTGAAATAGAGTCAAAATGAAAAAGATATCATGTTTCAAAGTGGGTCACTTGTGTGTATTTTCATTATTTTTTGTTTAAAAAATTAGTTGAAAATGATTATTTGCAATTTTTGGAGATGTTTTAGTATATTTATATGTTGTATATAATTTTTATTTTTTGTTGATTTGTGTTCTATTTGATTAGTTCTTTTTAATGAACTAAAATTTGCGTGAAATAGAGTTAATATGAAAAAGATATCATGTTTCAAAGTGGGTCACTTGAGTGTATTTTCATTATGTTTTGTAAAGTACGAAATTAATAAAAACGTAAACTAAATTAAAAAAATTTATTCATAAATTAAAAACATTACATAATAATAAAACATTACATAACAACAAAATTAAAATACAATAAGATAGTAAAAAAACTACAATACAAAAATTAAAATACATAGCAAACTATGAAACGATTCGAGAATACAAGCTATTAGATTGCTCGGTAACTCTTGATGAGTTCGTCTATCTTATTTATGCTGCCAAGCACTTTTTCTCTAGCGGCCTCCAAGATGTTTGAGATACATGTATGTGATTCTGAGCTCAAACACAAAGTTTGCACACTGAAGGTTTTTAGTGGCTCGTGAGAGGTAGTGAACCCACCCTCGTTTCCTCCTCAGCACGGTCTAGCTTCTGGAGCATATAACGATTTATCTCACCCAACAAATTGTTAACCAACTGGTACTCCTTTTCTTGTTCTGTTCATAGTCGCCTAATGATAGCATCTCACACCTCATTTGGTTCGTTAGCCGTGTGTGTGTGAGTGTGAAAATGAATGATATTTGAGAGAAGTGTGAGAAAATGAATGATGGTAAACATGTATTTAGGGAAAAGTAGCCATTGAATTTAAAATTTAAATACGAAATTGAAAATTACAATAATGAAATTAAAATTACAATGCGGAATTTAAAATTACAACACTCTCAGGCATTAGTCTTATCAATGTCAGTAAAAAGTAAAAGAATTGTCAAATCATGTCCTTTAACATCCTATCTTGTTCCTCCATACGTCGATAAATATCTTCTGGATCATGATCACGACTATCTTGGTGGACAGGCGGCGGTGTTGGTGGTGATTCGTTAATAAGACCATCAAAAAATGCTCTACTTGAAACCCACCAATCCGCTTCAGCCTCAAGGGCATCTGGGGTGAGTCTTGGACAAGGTTTAGTTCCCTTTAAAATAAAAATGACATTAGCAATGATATTAAATACATAATCCAATTTATATTAAAATCATATACCAAAAAATAAAGTAATTATTTAATAAGAACTCACATTTAATAAGCGCATGAGATCTCTTCGAAATAACCTTACATTTGAACCCCAAGCAACTGCTCTAGGATAACGCTCTAGACGTGTAAAAAAATTAAGCGCCCCTACCCGATAGGTCTCCAATATCCACGTCTTCAAAACAAATTACTTGTTTAAATTCATTAACGGTATACATATAAATACAAATTAGAAATAAACATATTACATACCTTAAAGGCCCATGTAATCCAGTTAACGAATACTTGGGAAGAGGACTACCAGGTTCCTGGGTGTGCCATAAAAAGCTTTCCACCGTCTAACATTTGCATTCCTTAACTGCTTCCACAATCTAGGCCATATGTACGAACCCCAAGGATACTTGTTTCACTCGTCTATATCAACTACTAACCTTAAACACCAATCCGGGACAACATACTTAGGCTCAAGACCTAATAAAACCAACTGCAACATGGCTAACAAATAAAGTCTAACAACATCGTAGTTTATGGAATAGTAATTAAAAACTTTTCACTTGTTAATCCTTTTGCTACACACATTTGATTGTTAGAGGCTTTTACCGATCCATACTTGATTCAAAAACTCGTCTCCTGAACGGAGTTTTACCAGTTGCATATCGGGAACTAAATTCTACCCCAAACTAATGCAGATCGAATATAAAAACAAGCCACACAAACACAAGAACTATTCTGAAATTCTCAAAACAAGAAATTCTCTTATTTAATAAATTCGTAGGTTTCCCAAAAGCTACTAGAGACAACCCTAAAATCGTCCTTATAAAGGAGGATAAGTTCTAAATAAAAAGGAAACAAAATCCATACAAAACATAACTGATTATGTCCAAAATAAAGCCTAAAAATAGAAAAACGCCCTTTTGAGGCTCGAAAAGACCCCGAAAGGCTCAAAACTGACAGAGCTCATAGCAAAGCAATGAGTCTTAACCGTTGGGCCGTTTCCGAGTGACCATACGGATTTCAGCCCAATCCGCCACAAAAATTTGTTGCCGCAAAATAAGCGCCAAGCGTATTTGTCATGTTGACTCGCTCGTTGACCGCACCTGCATCATCCTCCCCTTCTTGAAAAAGACTCGACCTCGAGTCTGGCTCATCATCACTATCTCCTTTGTATGGCGACAAATCTGCAACATTAAAAGTGAAAGAAACATTATAATGACCAGGAAGCTCGATCTTGTACGTGTTGTCATTGATCTTTTTAAGAACACGAAAAGGACCATCTCATCGCGGTTTCAACTTCCCAAAATGCCCTGCTGGAAAACGCTCCTTACGAAGATGAATCCAAATTAGATTACCCTCCCGATACAAAACCTATTTTCGATGCTTATCCTCATGTTCCTTGTATTGTTTATTATGTTGAATAATCTGTTCTTGAACCAACCGATGCAACTCTTTAATCTGCTTAGACTGGTCAGTCCCTTCCTCACTAAACCACCCCACCTCTAGAACAGGAACCAAATCCAGAGGAGTAATCAGATTTCGTCCATACATAACTTTAAAAGGACTCTTACATGTTGTGCGTGTAACCGACCTGTTATAGGCGAATTCAGCTTGTGGAAGAATAAGATCCCACTGTTTGGCATTGTCCCCAATTAAAGTGCGCAAAAGATTTCCTAAACTGCGATTGACAACTTCAGTCTGTCCATCAGTTTGAGGATGATGGGAACTACTGAACTATAACTTAGAACCCAAACGAGTCTACAAAGTACGCCAGAAATGACTCACAAACTTGACATCTCGATCAGAAGTAAGAGTTTTAGGAACACCATGCAACTTCACAATTTCTACAAAATACAACCTCGCTACTTGACTAGCATCAAACATTTTCTAACAAGGTACAAAATGAGCCATCTTCGAAAATCGATCAACAACTACGATAACAGAATCTTTAGCTCACTGAGTACGAGGCAAACCTAAAACAAAATCCAAACTGACATCTCCCCATGGAGCAATAGGAACAGACAAAGGAGTATACAAACCTGCATTACTACTATGAGTTTTGGTAATGTGGCAAGTACGACACCTCTCAAGAAGCCTGTTGACATCACGTTCCATTTTGGGCCAATAAAATTGTTCATGAAGTTGGGCCAAGGTCTTATCACACCCAAAGTGACCCGCTAATCCACCTGCATGACCCTCTAAAATAATAGCTTCACGCAAAGAAAAAAGAGGAATACATAACCGCGACCTTTAAATAAATAACCATACAGCTTGGAAAACTGCTGAAAATGACCATTATCACATTTACTCCATATCTCCCTAAAATCAGGGTCATCGCAATAAAGCCCACAAAATGAATCAAAACCTTGCACTCGAATCTACATAGTGGTAATTAACGAATGACGACGACTGAGCACATACGCAACCTGATTATCTGACCCAACCGTATATCGAATAACGAATGAAAAAGCCTGAATAATTCCACCTACTTAGCATGGCAAGGCTTTAGCTTATATTGCCCATTAATAAATTTTAAAGCCTCGTGATCAGAAAATAGGACAAATTCATTAGAAAGTAAATAATGTCCCCAAGTATCCAAACTACGAACAATAGCATAAAATTCCTTATCATAAGTGGAATACTTGCTTCTCGCATCATTTAGTTTTTCACTAAAGAAAGCGTTTGGTCATTGATTTTGACTTAGAACACCACCAATGCCCACCCTAAAGGCATCACACTCAACCTGGAAAACTTCATCAAAATTAGGTAATGCCAAAACAGGAGCCTCGATTACCTTAGCATTTAGAATGTAAAAAGTCTTGGCAACCTCGCTTGTCCGCGTGAATCGACCACCCTTAATACATTCAGTTAAGGGCGCGATTATAGAACTATATATCTAGATAAAACGCCAGTAGAAGGAAGCTAACCCGTGAAAACTGCGAATGTCATGAATAGTGGAAGGAAGTTTTTCCATCTACTAATGGCCTCAACTTTTGCTGGGTCCCATTTTTATGCCGCTCCAATACAATATTTCCCAAGAAAAGTTACTTCAATCACAAGGAAAGTGACGCTTTTCCCTTTAGCATATTTTTTGAGCCCGAGTAAAACAGAAATGTAATTTGCCGTAAGATGGGAAAAAAAGCTGCTCAAGACTGCTCTATAATATGAAAATATCATCCAAAGTAAACGACAACAAGTGCCAATAAAAGGTTTAAAACCTGATTCATAAGGTGCATGAATGTACTCGGCACATTACACAGTCCGAAGGGCATAACCATCCACTCGTACAGTCCATCGCGAATTTGAAAGCTATCTTTAATTCATCTCCAGGTTGCATCTGAATCTGATGATATCCACTCCTCAAATCAATCTTAGAAAAAATGGTAAAACCATGTAGCTGGTCAAGAAGATCATTCAATTGCAGAATAGTAAAACGATACTTGATCGTTATTTTATTCATAGCTCTAATATCAAAACATATCTGAAAAGTCCCCCCATGTTTGGGTACCAACAAGACAGGTACTGCACACAGACTCATACTCTTCCGAATCAACCCTTTCTCCAACAACTCAGTCACTTGTCTCTGAAGCTCCGCAAACTCCTTCGGATTCATCCGATAAGCTGCTTTGTTTGGGATAGCAGAACCTAGAATAAAATCGATGCAATGATGAATGTCTCTCATAGCCAGTAATCTAGGGGGTATGTCATTAGGAATCACATCAGCAAACTCCCTAAGCAATGGCTGAACTTGTAGGGGAGCTTCACTAATAATCTTGTTTTCTTCTACAACCAGAGGTGGGTCAAAACGAATAGTGAAACGACTAGTGGAACCCTTACTCTTTGCCTTAATCTATTTTCCATCCTTTACAGCTAACTTACAAACATCCTTATAGGTCCAATAAGGTTGAAGACTTATAATATCAGCAATCTCAGGCTTAAGGACTCCCAAAACCTATGCGACAACCTGATTTTCTACTTCAACTACATCGCACCTCATACGAAGCTTGTCGAATTCATTGATAACCTCTTCCACAGTCATGTTCTGTTGGGACAAATCATGATAGTCAAGAAAAGCCTCTTGATGATGATTTTCTGGTAGAAACTTAGCCTTCATCAATTTCTTCATCTTTTCCTAAGTCTCAACCTTCGATTTCACTTCATTTAGTCGCCTCTTATTAATATGATCCCACCATAACGAAGCAAGTTATCGAAGCTTGATGGCCATGAGTTTATCCGTACCTACACATCACAAATGATAAAACAAATAATATACAAGCATAATTTGTATTATTTGATCATTTTAGGGCTTGTTTTGATACAAAAAGGATATGTGATTTCTCACATATCAAACTCAACGAAAGCAAAGCAAACGGAGGGTGAATTAGAGGTTGTTGAGTAACCAGGTAAAGATATCATGTGCTATCACAACGGAGATGAAGTCTGTGGGTCTGGTAATCCTTCATAAAAAAACCATATGCATCAAATTCAACAGACACATCATTATCACGGGTAAATTTACGAACATAAATCAAATTTTTAATAAAATGTGGTATGACAAGAATATGGTTAAGATGAAGAGATTTAGAAGGTGTGTGCAAAAAGCTATGTCCCGTATTTGTGACAGGTATAGAATGACCATTACCAACAAATATAGATGGATAAATGCTCAAATTACTAAAGGAAGTGAGTATACATGTATTGTCTACCAAGTGAGAAGATGCTCCTGTGTCCATGTTCCAAGAAGGATCTTGAGGCGTCATAGTGTAATGCAGATCGAATATAAAAACAAGCCACACAAACACAAGAAGTAATCCGAAATTCTCAAACGAGAAATTATCTTATTTAATAAATTCGTAGGTTTCTCAAAAGCTGCCAGAGACAACCCTAAAATCGTCCTAATAAAGGAGGATAAGTTCTAAATAAAAAGGAAACAAAATCCCATACAAAACATAATTGATTTTCTCCAAAATAAAGCCTAAAAATAGAAAAACGCCCTTTTGAGGGCCGAAATGACCCCGAAAGGCCTAAAACTGACAAGGCTCATGGCAAAGGCAAGTGAATTTCTGCCCAATCCGCCACAAAAATTTGTTGCCGCAAAATAAGCACCAAGCGTATTTGTCACGTTGACTCGCTCGTTGACCGCACCTGCATCATCCTCCCCTTCTTGAAGAAGACTTGACCCCGAGTCTGGCTCATCATCACTATCTCCTTTGTATGGCGACAAATCTGCAACATTAAAAGTGGCATAAACATTATAATGACCAGGAAGCTCGATCTTGTACGCGTTGTCGTTGATCTTTTTAAGAACACGAAAAGGACCATCTCCTCGCGGTTTGAACTTCCCAAAACGCGCTGCTGGAAAACACTCATTACGAAGATGAATCCAAACTAGATCACCCTCCTGATACAAAACCTGTTTACGATGCTTATCCGCATGTTCCTTGTATTATTTATTATGCCGAATAATCTGTTCTTGAACCGACCGATGCAACTCTTTAATCTGCTCAGACTGGTCAGCCCCTTCCTCACTAAACTGCCCCACCTCTAGAACAAGGATCAAATCCAGAGGAGTAATCAGATTCCGTCCATACACAACTTCAAAAGGACTCTTACGTGTGGTGCGATTAACCGACCTGTTATAGGCAAATTCAGCTTGTGGAAGAATAAGATCCCAGTGTTTAGCATTGTCCCTAATTAAACTGCGCAAAAGATTTTCTATGCTCCGATTGACAACTTCAGTCTGCCCATCAGTTTGGGGATGATAGGAACTACTGAACTATAACTTAGACCCCAAACGAGTCCACAAAGTACGCCAGAAATGAATCACAAACTTGACATCTCGATCAGAAGTAAGAGTTTTAGGAACACCATACAACTTCACAATTTCTGCAAAATACGACCTCGCTACTTGACTAGCATCAAACATTTTCGAACAAGGTACAAAATGAGCCATCTTCAAAAATCGATCAACAACTACCATAACAGAATCTTTAGCTCACTGAGTACGAGGTAAACCCAAAACAAAATCCAAAAACTGACATCTTCCCATGGAGCAACAGGAACAGACAAAGGAGTATACAAACCTGCATTACTACTTTGAGTTTTGGCAATGTGGCATTTACAACACCTCTCAAGAAGCCTGTTGACATCACGTTCCATCTTGGGCCAATAAAACTGTTCACGAAGTAGGGCCAAGGTCTTATCACGCCCAAAGTGACCCGCTAATCCACCTGCATGACCCTCTAAAACAATAGCTTCACGCAAAGAACAAAGAGGAATACATAACCGCGCACCTTTAAACAAATAACCATCCAGCTTGGAAAACTGCTGAAAAGGACCATTATCACATTTACTCCATATCTCCCTAAAATCAGGGTCATCGCAATAAAGCCCACGAAACGAATCAAAACCTTGCACTCGAATCTGCATAGTGGTAATTAACGAATGACGACGACTGAGCGCATCTGCAACCTGATTATTCGACCCAACCTTATGTCGAATAACGAATGAAAAAGCCTGAATAAATTCCACCCACTTAGCATGGCGAGACTTCAGCTTATGTTGCCCATTAATAAATTTCAAAGCCTCATGATCAGAAAACAAGACAAATTTATTAGAAAGTAAATAATGTCGCCAAGTATCCAAACTACGAACAATAGCATAAAATTCCTTATCATAAGTGGAATACTTGCGTCTCGCATCATTCAGTTTTTCACTAAAGAAAGCAATTGGCCGCTGATTTTGACTTAGAACACCACCAATGCCCACTCCAGATGCATCACATTCAACTTGGAAAACTTCATCAAAATTAGGTAATGCCAAAACAGGAGCTTCAGTTACCTTAGCCTTTAGAATGTCAAAAGCCTTGGCAGCCTCACTTGTCCACGTGAATCGACCACCCTTCATACATTCAGTTAAGGGCGCGATTATGGAACTAAAATTCTGGATAAAACGCCGGTAGAAGGACGCTAACCCATGAAAACTGCGAATGTCATGAATAGTAGAAGGTGTTGTCCAGCTAATAATCGCCTCAAATTTTGTTGGGTCTATTTTTATGCCGCTACCAGTAACAATATACCCTAAGAAAGTCACTTCAGTCACAAAGAAGTGACATTTTTTCCCATTAGCATATAATTTTCGAGCCCGTAAAACAGAAAATATTTGCCGGAGATGGGACAAATGCTGCTCAAGACTGCTGCTATATATTAAAATATCATCAAAGTAAACGACAATAAAATGACCAATAAAAGGTTTAAAAACCTGATTCATAAGGCGCATGAATGTACTCGGCGCATTAGACAGCCCGAAAGGCATAACCATCCACTCGTACAATCCATCTAGAGTTTTGAAAGCTGTCTTCCATTCATCTCTAGGTCGCATCTGAATCTGATGATATCCACTCCTTAAATCAATCTTAGAAAAATAGTAGAACCATGTAGTTGGCCAAGAAGATCATCCAAACGCGGAATAGGAAAACGATACTTGATCATTATCTTGTTCATAGCTCTACTATCAATACATATCTGAAAAGTTCCCCTATGTTTAGGTATCAACAAGGCAGGTACTGTACACAGACTCATACTCTCTCGAATCAACCCTTTCTCCAGTAACTTAGTCACTTATCTCTAAAGCTCCATAAACTCCTTCGGATTCATCCGATAAGATGGTCTGTTCAGGATAACGGAACCTGGAATAAAATCTATGCAATGCTGAATGTCTCTTATAGCCGGTAATCCAGGGGATATGTCATCAGGAATCACATCAGCAAACTCCCTAAGCAATGGCTGAACTTGTAAGGGAGCTTCACTAATAATCTCATTTTCTTCTACAATCACAAGAGTAAACACATAGGGACTGGTTTTCATAAGTCCCTCAAAACCAGTCTTCTTCATAAACAAATTAGAACCCTCTGCCTGTGTCTGACGAGAATCAAAAGGAACTAAAGTAATGTTCACACCATCCTTCTTAAAGCTGTAAGTGTTTTGGAACCCCTCATGTGTTGTTTTCCTATCAAATTGCCAAGAATGCCCTAATAGAATGTGAGCCACATCCATCGGTATAACTTCACACCACACTTTATCTTTATAATTCTTACCAATAGAAAACTGCACAAGACAATGTTTACTAACTTTAACAGTGTTCCCTTTTTTTAATCAAGTTAACTGGTACGGTTCAGGATGGTCTTCTGTCTTCATTCCCAACTTCTCAACCATATATGTAGAAACGACATTCTCGTAACTGTCCCCATCTATAATCATATCATAAATTTTCCCCTTGGAAGCACACTTGGTTCTAAAAATGTTATTACGAAGTCACGAATTATCATCAACAGATTTTGAAACATCAACATTTAAGACTCTCTGAATAACCAATGCCTCTCCACGATCAGGATATACCAACTCAACACCTGGTTCATCTAATTCAGGTTCTGCACCGGTATCATAAATTGGGCCTGCGTCATCAGGTACGAAGGCCAGTGTTTTCAGATTCGGACAGTCACGTGCATAATGCCAAATCCCACTACACTTGTAACAACGAGGGGCATTGTTAACACGTTCTATAGTATTACCTGCAGCCGAGGTTGTGGGGGTGGTGGTTTTAGGTGCTGTAGGGGGAGTAGTTTTGGTAGGTAGGGTGAAACGGCTAGTGGTACCCTTACTCTTTGCCTTAATATGTTTTTCAACCTTTAATGCTAAACGACAAACATCCGTATAGGTCCAATAAGGTTGAAGACTTACAATATCAGCAATTTCAGGCTTAAGGACTCCCAAAAACCGTGCGACAACCTGCTCTTCTTCTTCAACTACATCACACCTCATACGAAGCTTATCGAACTCATTGATAACCTCTTCCACAGTCATGTTCCGTTAGGACAGATTATGATAGTCAAGAAAAGCCTCTTGACGATGATTTTCTAGTAGAAACTTAGCCTTCATCAGTTTCTTCATCTTTTCCCAAGTCTCAACCTTCGATTTCCCTTCCATTCGTCGCCTCTTAGTAACATGATCCCACCATAACGAAGCATGTTGTCGAAGCTTGATGGCCACGAGTTTCACTTTCAGCTTGTCAGGAATATCCCGCACATCAAACACCCGTTCAACCGTACTTAACCAATCAATAAAATCATCCGGGTGAACCTTACCTGTAAACTCAGGGATCTCAATCTTCAATCCCATACTGCGAATAGGATCATCGCGATATCTATCGTCGCGATCTACATCACGATCAGTACGACGAAGATGATAACGACGATCACGATACCTAGGTTTTATTCCGCCAAAAGTATTGACGTCGTCTGGCCTATCGTCCCAAACGTTGGACTCAGATTCTGCCTCTTCTGTCGGCGAGTCCTGCTGTAACTGTCGGAGCTCGAGTTCTTGGATCCGCTGCTGCAGCCTTTCAATCGTCTCTACAGCACGAGGATCACGAGCAGGAGGTGCTGGTTCCGCCTCAGCTTTCTTTCTACCACGTGTGTACATGATCACCTAAAGGCTCTGATGCCAAATAATGCAGATCGAATATAAAAACAAGCCACACAAACACAAGAACTAATCCGAAATTCTCAAACGAGAAATTATCTTATTTAATAAGTTCGTAGGTTTCTCAAAAGCTGCCAGACACAACCCTAAAATCGTCCTAATAAAGGAGGATAAGTTCTAAATAAAAGGAAAACAAAATCCCATACAAAACATAATTGATTATGTCCAAAATAAAGCCTAAAAATAGAAAAACACCATTTTGAGGGCCGAAACGACCCCGAAAGGCCTAAAACTGACAGGGCTTATCGCATTGCAATGCGATAAGTCTTGACCGTTGGGCCATTTTCGAGCGATCATGCGAATTTTAGCCCAATCCGCTACAGAAATTTGTTGCCACAAAATAAGCGCCAAGCGTATTTGTCACGTTGACTCGCTCGTTGACCGCACCTGCATCATAGTGTAAAATGCTTGCGGAAGCATGGTAGCTTGAGAAGCTTGAGGCGGGATCATAGTGGGTATACTAGTAGGAGCAGTGGCATAGTGGACTGGTATGCCTTGAGCCTGAATATAACCATATTGGACCGAAAAGAAAGTGGGGTGACCCAATAAACATGCGAACGGGGATGAAGCATGAAAGTTGAAGTAAGGTACTATTGGTTGGGCCATTCGTCAAGTCGTGGAATACAAAATTAATTAATATCAATTGAGGGTGGAAATGACGTCGTTTCCCCTCTTTGATATATATACATATCAATAGCCTAAAATTATTTAGCCCAGATTAGCCCAAAAACCGACCCAAAATAAGAAAAATTACAAAACGCACTATAAACTTTTAACTATTTACGAATTTTTTATATAATAAACTTTAGGGTAAATTACACTGTTGGTCCTCAAACTCCACCCCGTTTGCGGATTCAGTCCCCCGTTTTGAAAATCGGTGAAAATGGTCCAAGAAGTGGTCATTTTGATGCGTGTTTAGTCCCAAAAGATGAATGGTCGTTAAGTCGCTTCGTTAGTGATGGGTATTATTGTAATTTCGCATAAAAACTATGTTGCACCGTTGGTCCCTCATACATCGTATTTTTTTACCCGTAACTTTTTTTGTCCTTTTCCTTACCTATTTCATTCACCAACATCATTATCTCATCTCTCATCTCTTTCACATATCTCATCTACCATTATCCCTCACCCCAAAAAACCCCACCACCACCACCACCACCACCACCGAACCCCTCCACTGCCAAACGTCACCACCACCGAACCCCATCCCTCCATCGAAATCCTCACCACCACAGAACCACGACTGTCGAGAGAAAATACCAAGACGAACCACAAAGTTTTTAGTTATTTTCTAATAGATCTATGCACATTAATTAAGTTTCATAATTTTGGATTATAGATATGTAAGTATATTAAAATCCATTAGTTAAGCATAATACAAATGGGCTTGTGATGGATGGTTTTGGTTTTGTAAGACAATCACTAAAAAATGTGATTAATTTTCGTCCCAGGTTGTCACTTGCAAGAAACAAGATGTGATTTTTGTCCCAGGTTGTCACTAAAAATGTGATTTTAGTTAGACAATCACTAATGGTTGTCATCTAACCATTAGTCCAACAAAAAACAAGATTATAATCATCCCAAGTTGTCACTTGGAGATTTAATGGATTTTCATGTGTGTGGTGTTGTACTACTTCAAGTCCTTTGTGTGCCAGAAGTTTGTGTAGATTATGGAGTCTAATTGGATAGTAGATGATAACACTAGGAGATATGTATAGATTTCAGATGTGGACACCTATAGTAGTAGACAAGATACGGAGAATGGTGTTAAACACATTACTGGAGGTGATGGGGATATATATTATATATATAAGAGTGTAAAGTTACATGATTTATGATCTTACTATCAGAGGGTGATAGCGAGGAGTTAGATTCAGACTTAGGATAAGAATCTCGTTAAGAGTATAGCGTCTCCTCTCATAGTTTCAATCAACGTAACCTTTAGGGTTGCGGGAAAACAACAGATAGTAGGTAGTACTGTAGAAATTCTATGATACATAGTCAGCTTTGACGTGAGGTTGCACACATTATTCTATATAATTATACTGTATGTATAGCTAGTAGTCCAGTATTTGAGAATAATTTGGTGAGGTATATATGTGTGTAGTGGTGGCGTTATAGATGTAGTATGAATAATAGTACAGATTCTTATACTAGGGATCAAATTGTTCAGTGTACAGGTTTGACAGTGATAGTAGTCGTTATGGTATAGGAGGAGGTATGAGGATGATGATGAGACTGTGTGGTGATGTAGGTTGAGTGTAGAGATCTTTGGTAATATGGAGATATGTGTCTCTCTATGAGTATGTAGGCTTGTTAGATGTGCGTTCAGTGAAATTGAGAGAGACTCGAATTTTGGACATTGTGGTTGTTCACTGAGAGAGCATAATACTGGAGTTAGCATTATTATAGTTACTCGTATATATAGGCGTAGTGCATGGTGAGTTGTTGAGATAGTGTTGGATGATATATCTTTTAGTGGAGATAGAATATGCTGAGGTAGCACACATCTCTCTATTCCCTATCACTAGCTTGAAGAGTTGAGAGAGAGAGATTATTGAGAATGATATGTATAGGTAGAATGTAGCATTACATGCATGTGTAGAATATATTATATATGGAGAACAGTTAGTGTATGGGAGAGAGATGAGAGAGATTTTAGAATCTATTCTATCTATATATCTGGAATAAGATGGAGTATTGTATATCATATTATATCAAATCAATTAGAGAGGAATGAGGTTACATGTTGATGTGAGAGGGTACTTTGGCGAGACCTCAACATGGAGAGACTAGAGATTTATTATGAGTGAGGATTAGACGTAGTTTCTGAAGATTGGATGGTTGGATTATTTTAAATTTGTGGATTGGGTGTATAGTGTGGGTGTTTTTGTGGGTGGCGTTGGTTTGGTCGGTTATTGGGGTATTTGATGAGGAGTGGAAGTAATTGTATAGGATTTGGTGAAAATGAGAGTTTTTTGTTGGAGATAGGTTGATGAAACGTGTGAGAATTTTTGTGAGAAGAAAATTTGTGAGTAGAAGAATGAATAATAGTATTTAAGAAGGTTGTGTCTTTTATCTTAAAATATAGTGATATGGGTTTTTTGTGTGGGGTGAAGGTTATCTTGATATCTTAAATAGGGAGTTTGGAAGGGGGTAGTTGGGGGGGGGTAATAGTTTGGTTATTAGGTGATTGGGGTGGTGATGTGTGATAATATTTATATTAATTTTTTGGTTTATAATTTTTATTTAAGTAGATGGGTTGTAGGGGAATTGGGAAGGGGTGAGAGACAGATTATATTATTAGTATGTTGTTTTGTTGTTTGATTTTATTATTTTTTTTGTTGGTTATATAATGAATAGAGATGTGGGGTTTTAAATGTTTTCCGTTGTCATCAAGTTGACACAATTAACACACAAACTTGAAATTCAGTAACATTAAGTGGAACTTTAAAAAAGTTACTAACAATAAAACAGTTAAGAAAGTGATCTGTTATTGTACGATTAAACCTTTTGCTAAAACATTGTGCTATGTGCACTAGTTTTATTTAAGCAGACATGGTCACAGGCGTTACTTGACGCACCGATAGAATATTGTTGAAACGGACTGATAACGTAAATACTATTTTTCAGCGATTGGGACTCACCTTGCAACGAACTGATAACCCTAAAGACTATTTCCGTAAACATTTTAAAATATATATTAAACTTCAACATTTTTTATAAAATCGTACGCATGTCAGAACCATTGCAATATTGGGCTCGTTTTGTTCGCAATTCGACGATCTTTTCAGCGACATTTTTTTCCGAATGAAGCGATAGATATGCGCTCCGTAATTGACGAATAAAGTTTGTTTTATTGAAAAGTCGTAAATATGTGAAAGTTGAGGGTGCGCTTTGAAAATTGAATTTTAAAAAATATGAAAAAAACGTAAATAGGTTAAAGTTCAGGGTGCGTTTTGGAAATTCGATTTTTTAAATATATATATTAAACTTCAACTTTTTTTATAAAATCGTACGCATGTCTGAAGCGGTGCAATATTGGGCTCGTTTTGTTCGCAATTCGACAATCTTTTCAATGGCATTTTTTTTCGGAATGAATCGGTAGATATGCGCTCCATATTTAATAAATAAAGTTTGTTATATAAAAAAAAGCCATAAATAGGTTAAAGTTCAGAGTGCGTTTTGAAAATATAAATTTTTTCATTCGTCGGAAGTCGTGCATGGGGGAATTTTTTATACCAGGTTACTGTTCAACTTTCTGCTCTTTTATATATATATATATATATATATATATATAATATAATATAAGGATAGGATACAAACATCTTTCTAAAAAGTCCTTTCTACCCCTCTATGCTTTTTAGGTTATTTTTATTTTTATTTCATTTTTATTTATATTATAAATGAAAGTGTGAATAAAAATTATAAAGTTTAATAAGTCAAAATTATTAAACTGACAAAAAGTACGGAACAACTCCTAATTAAGAACTGTGTTATACTGTAAACATGAGAAAAAAATGGCATAAGTTTACAAAACTAAATTTTATTTTATTTAATATTATAAATTAATTATTTTTAAAAAATTGGGTCGGGGGCTTTATAATTTTGTACTCCCTGCGTCTCATTTTTATTGTTCACGTTTTCTTTTTATGATGTCTCAATTTAATTGTCCACTACTAAAAATATATAGGAAGTTTTAATCAAGTTTACTATATTACCATTGTTTGAAATTATTATTACAAACTTTAGAGAATAATTTAATTAATTAGCTAAGGGTAAAACTGACATTCTGTCAAAAAGTAAGAAAGAGAAACTAGTAATAAATGCATTTTTCTTAAACTGTGTGTTTTTTGTCGGAAGACAATAATTTTGGGACGGAGGGAGTAGTTTTCACTAGGGGTGAGCAAAACGGACCGCTGACCGGACCGGACCGAACCGAGAAACCGGACCGAACATGACTGACTGGACCGGGCCAAACCTATTTCGGTCCGGTCCTCGATCCATCATTTTCCTTATTTTCGGTCTTCGGTCCGGTTCGATCCGGTTCGGTTTTACGAAAATACCGGTAATTATGCCTTGTTAGACCAGACCGGACCGAAGACGGAACCGGACCGAACCATTTCGGTCCGGTCTTTGGTCCGGTGTTTTGGCCAAACTCGGTTTCGGTCCGGTCCGGTTTTCGGACCGTGAGCACCCCTACTTTTCACACCTTCCAACCCCACTTTGTCCCCATGGTTACAGTATAACATAGTTTTTTATTTGTTTCGTATTTTTTGTCAGTTTAACACTTTTGACCTGTTAAAGTTTATAATGTTTATTCCGCACTTTCCGTTTAACAGTTTTATAATATAAAAAAATTATAAAAATATACAAAAATTAAAAAAAAAACCAAAAAACATAATAGGGCATAAAGGCTTTTTAGGATGGGTCTCTATAACATATCTCATTATTAATATCAACTTTATACTCTCTTCGTTCCATAATTGTAGTTCATATTTCTTTTTTATGTTGTTCCAGATTAATTGGCGACTTCTAAAAATAGATAGAAAAGTTATATTAAGTTTATCATATCATCCTCACTTGAGGTGATAATTACAAACTTTTAAGAAATTTTAGACTAGTAGTAATTAGTTAAGGGTAAAATTGTCATTGTGCAAAAAGTAATAGAGAGAAAGCTATAATAATGATGTTTTTCTTACATTGTGTGTTTTTTATCGATAAATAATAATTATAGGACGGAGGGAGTAATTCTCAAAAGTCATTCACTCAAGTTTAATATTTAAAAAAATGTGTTTTATATCAAAATGTATCACACCATACAAAACACTGATCCCTCATAATTCATTTTGTTGTCATGAGACACCTTATTGCCCACACATAACCCACTAAAACATAAATACAACACACACAAATACTAATCGTGTGGGATAATCCTGACGACATGAAAACCGACAAGCCAAGGAATGGTGTGGGCCATAGCCCATAAGGTGGGTTAGTGGTGTGGCGCAATGTCCACCAGCTCATTGTACCACGAGCTCTGAATATGTTTAATAATACATGCTTTAAGTGTTGTAAAATGTGCTTATAAACTATTGTATTAATTCAAATAAACGGGTAAAAACGTTTATTTCTATCTTACGATCTTCTCTTGTTTTGTCGATAACAATTCATAAAATCATTACAAGTAAAAATTTAGAACACACAAGTTTTAGACTAATAAGTTTTTCTTAAAACCATTCATAAACATCTACACGTATTTTTTATATAAAGTAACTTAGACTTTTTTGAAATGTTTTAAATATTGGTTGAAATCCTTTACATCATGGTGATCACTTCCTTGTATCTTAGACAAATCTACCAAGATACTTTTAGATTTGGCTATATAAAATTCAGATTGAGTGTTAGATGGCCGGTTCCATCATTTTACACTAGCCTATTTCCTTTGGTAAAAGGAACCGCCTAGATCCGGGCTACAGGGTATGCCGGTTCCATAGGCTTATACTGGTCGGTTCCCTTCTACAAAAGGAACCGGCGGAACAGCGCTACAGTATCAGTTTCTTGCCTATAAATACCAAGTCATTTCTCATGTTTTACTCACCAATTCTCATTCTAATCTCACTCATAATTTGATTTCTCTTTTGTTTTCATATCTAGATAGCTTTCATATATCATTTATAAGTAATTCTCTTAATATAAGAAATTGCCAAATTTGCATATGAGATGATCAAAGTTCAAGCAACCTTGTTTCGTATCTCCATCATCTCAAGATTACTTCGATGTATCTTGTACATCATTTAGTTGTTGTAGTTTCATTCATCATTCTTGTAAAAGAAGTGTGATTACATTGGGTTGATTCTACCTTTGTTAGAATCCGGTATTTAGCTTTGTACTGTTAAAAAGATGCAAGCGACGTTGTGAGGCTTCTCCGTTGGTAAAAGGAGATTAGTGTTTACTAACTCTCGAGTAGGTGACTCGAGGAGTGAAGTAGGGCAAGGAAGGTGTCCTTGTAGCCGAACCACTATAAATGCTTGTGTCTCGGTTGTCTCTTTCTTACTCTCTATTTACTTTACTTGCATTTTATACTTACTTCATATATCATACCAACAATTAATATCGTCAACTTCACATAAATTCAAACTAAATTTGGTAAAGCCAAATTTAAACGGTAAAACTATTTAACCCCCCCTCCTTCTAATTTTACACAATTGGCATCAAGAGCGAGGGTTACCAAAGTTTCTAGAATATATTGTGTTTTAAATCTTTAAATGATAATATGGATTCAGAAAACTACAAAGAGGGTCAATATATGCAAACACCACCTATCTTTGAGGCTAATTGCTTTATATATTGGAAAAATAGGTTTGAAACTTATGTTAAGTCTAAAGATATTGATCTTTGGCATGTTATAGTTTATGGTAATTACATACCTACCATTAAAAACTAAGATACCGGTAAGGAAGATATCATTCCTTATGAAAAATTTAAAGAAATTCACAAGAAAATGCTTTCTAAAAATGATGAAGCAAAAATTGTTTTATACAATGCTTTACCTAAAGAGGAATATAAAAGAATTTTCATGTGAAAAACCACTAAAGATATTTGAAACTCACTTAAAATTACTCATCAATGTAACAAACAAGTTAAGGATAATAAAAATAGACTTGTTTGTTCAAGTATGAAGAATTTACTATTTCCGATAATGAAATCATAGATTTCGCATTTGCTAGATTTAATACTATTATTACATCTTTAAAAGCACTTGACGAATCTTTTTCAAGTCGTAATCATGTTAGGAAATTCTCGAGGGCTCTTCCTACTAAGTGGCGTCCGAAGGTAACGGCAATAGAAAAATCCAAGGACTTGTCAACACTACCTCTAGATGAACTCATCGGTAACTTAAAGTCTATGAGGTAGTGTTTGAGAAGGACTAGGATGCTTCTAAAAACAAGAAGCAAAAGTACAAGTCACTATGATGTGTGTTTTGCAAGATTTAAATTTATAATACTAAAAATATCAATTTCTACTAAAAACACAACACGGGGAAGTATACCATTTCATGTATAGTGTAGCTTAGGTAAGTCCAGGTCATCCCAAGAGAATTGTAATTTTCACAGTTTGTAATGAAAGTGCTAAGGCTAAAATAATTGTCACTTATCAAATTAACCAAAACGTGCATATATCGAATATTGTAAAGAAAGCGACTAAGAGATGATGAAAGCAAGGAATAAAAGTATGTTTGTTTAGGCAATGATCACTAAGACATAGAAGTGTTTAGGATATTGTTTACAAGTTTAGAGAATAAAGATATCACGAGTTACAAATCCTTTCGGCCTTTAAATGTAACGAGTGGATATACTAGTTAATAACAACGAATCCTTTCGGCCTTTATACATTATTATAACCAATATAATAAGTGGAATGATAGAACACATATATAAAGAACCCTTTCGGCCTATATTCTTATATAAAATATGTTTTACCAATTCAATAAACACATATCCAAACGCTCCATATCAAAGATCACATATCGCCCAAACTAACACAAGACCACTACTCCATAATCAAACAAGTAAAACACATATTAAACTCTAGAAATTTAGTAACTTTAATAACAAAAGATAATAGAAGTGTACCAAAGTTATAAGATCAAAATATGGTGATTACAAGCTTTTCCAACCAGAAACTATTATCAATAACCCAAGCTATTGAATCCTTTTATCCCGAACCTTCATGTACTGTCACTACACTTCTAGGAACCATAAATAACAAGCCAAGATCGTTCGACGAGGCTTCAATTGAGTGTAAGTATGATCAAGGGATGTTGCGGTGCCAAGGGTAGTTTGGATCAAAGGTTTGTTAAGCCTTAATCCCCAAAAATCCCTATTTTAAGTGGTGTAATCGAACTAGATCGGTTTGTGAGTGATTGTGTGAAATGGGAGAGCCAAAGAAGGCTATTTATAGGCTGTTCAGGGGCTAAAACCACCGTACTATTTTATTTGTGCGCCGCACTTGGGCTATGTCGGTTAAGGAAAATTTAATGATGGTGAAAAGTGTGTTGCACTTTTTTACAAGTGTGGCGTGCTTAGGGTATTTACAACTCATTGCATTTTTTGTAAGTTGTAGATAATTGAATTCTCTTTTCGTGGCCGCTTGAACCAACTCAATCCGAGTTCGTATGACCGATTTATGACCAAAACAGTGAACAGGTGTCGGGTGATCTTTAGTTTGAGTTTACTTTTTCATTTAAGCTTCAATTCTTCGTGTTTTCTTCCACGACACCTATAATAGTATATCTAGTCTATTAAGTATCGAAAGTTCTTATTATTAATCAATAAATATATATAAAAGCACAAATAACTCATATAAATATATGTATAATTTGAGCGTTATCAAATCCTCCCACACTTAACCTTTGTTTGCCCTCAAGCAAATCTAAGAAAAGAAATTTAAAAACAAGGTTTCTACATGACAAGACAAGGAAACATTTTTTTATCTATATATATTTTTAAATTTTGATAATTTATTGAGTGTGAAACTAAAAAATATTTTTGGGTTTTTTAAATAAATAAGCGCAAGAGGCACAAAATAAATACATATTTCTAAAAAATAGAAATTATTATTCCTATAAAATTTTAGAAAAGTTAATGTACTTTTCATCAAGTATAATTTATTATGTGAAAATTTTAATAGTATTATTAAATTATAGCTAATCAAATAATTATTTTTTATAATACTATTTTGTTAAACCACAAATACCAAAATAGATGGAATAAATGCAATAAAGACGATAAAAACGCGAAGATAAAAACACAAGGAAAAGAAGGATCCAAAAACGATCAACCTAAAATCGGGCGTCCAAGCGACATTCACGCCTTACAACCTCTACAGAAGGTATCACCCTGACAAAAAACGCCTCAACAACACAGACAACGCCCAAACACGACCACTCCGAAACAACGCACGTCCCAAACACCTTGCTGCCCATAAACAACCTCCCGTATGCAACCCACATCTCCTAATCCCACCAAGGCCAAACACGATGCGCCACCCCCAGCACCCACCACGGACACGGCCACACAACCCCAGAAACCACAAGCTACACCACCACTTCTCGAAGTTACAATACCAGTCAGATCAACACAGCCCGCACCCCTAACAGAACAAAAGTAAAAATTAGAAAAATAAATGGAAAGTAAAAAAAAGATAATGCCAAAGCCACCCCAAAACAAAAAAAAAAAAAGTCCCAAACAAAAACCTATATCGGAATCTATACAACGACCTCCTACAAACCAATATAAAACGTAACAAATTAAAAAAGAGAAATAACAAAATAAGAACCTCTACATGTTACAGACGCACGAAGACAGCACATCGCAAAACAGGGCTATTTAAACATCCCCCCCCCCCCCCACACACACACATACTTAAAGGTTTGCTTGTCCTTAAGTAAAATAGGGAAACGATTTAAGCTTTACAAAACAAACACTGAATTATAAAATTATTTTTCGATTTTTAATATGTGAAAACAGAGATGTTTGACAATACCCAACGATCTTCAAGCTATAATATCATGACTAAGCACCTCACGAATAAGGAAAATATAATTCACTCGAACACTCGTATGTGATGTAATAGAGGGTAAAAGAGAAATCACATTCTATTGTTCAGACATGATTCATTAGGTTACCATAGGCTTGTACAAGAAACAAAATTGCACCGACATGGCGTAAGCACCAGGTATAAATATCAAAATAGGACTTTTATTTGGGTTGTAACGTTAGGCTAAGGGATAATAAAGGTGTGGATAAGGCATGGGAAATATATACTGGAAATAGTTTTATAATATAAATGTCGACAAGTCCAAGAAACCCATGTTGCTAGTTACGACATACCACAAACCCGAGAGGTTATCAAATGACTCAACCTCTAAATCGAACAAACAATATGCCTCACATCAACTTTTATTCATACTTCACTTTATTTTTATTTTTTTCTCTTTCTTTCTCTTATTTTTTTATTCACATAACTAACAACTCCCCCGCATTTAATATAAGCGTACACCAAAAAAAATACGAAACATGAAGCGACGCATCTCTATCTCTGTTAAAATGGCACAACACTTATAACAAAGTGCGAACAAACTATAAGCAAAAATCAACCAATCATACCAAGCAACTAGCAACCAACCATTGGGACTTTCGATAAGGGGTAAGGCCAGGCTAAATGTTATATATTTTTTTTAGTTTTTATTTTTATTTTAGTGGATGAGAAAAATAAATAGAATGGCTTAGCGGTTTAAACAAGGGTATCTAGCACTAAAGATAAGTGCTACAACGGGGTTTTATTTTGGGTGATTAGCTAATTAGTGTAATTAGCTAAAAGAATAAATAATTTAAATGGAATGGCTAATTTGGTTTAAATCATAAGTTGCCTCTTTATCACATAAAAATACCTCTATCACGCGAACGTGATCTCACTGCGGTCTCGTAATGATTATCAAGCACAAGTTCTAGAATCAACGAATCATCGACACACTCATAAACAAATGAATCAAGATGTATGTTATACACATGCTCAAAATCCTTACATATTTACTGAAATTGTTATAAATGCGCAAGTAATGTCATTGATCTCTAGTCGGATCTGCTTTATCAATCGGGACACATCTCTGAATTCAAAAACTTGATTTATTTACTAAGTTTTATTCTAATATATTAACCTAAGTGGCGAAATAATTCAAAAAGAAGATTATATTTTTAGATTACCGAGTGAGAACAAAAGTAAAAACTATTAACAATGAGTCTAATTTTCCAAATTCATTTTCCCCTCTACACTTAAGTAGAGCAATATGTGTAATCAGAAAACAACTTAAAAATAGGACAAACGGGGAAAAAATATAAGAGAAACGAGACTTTCTGAGATTCTTAAGTGCTTGGTTGAAGTATGAAGATAGGATGTTGCGCAGAACGGCAACATAAGCATGCGAACTCAACCATATATAATATATCGATCTGAATATATATGTCCCCAAGTGTAAAAAACCAACTACCAATCCAAGCTTCACCTATTTATTTAATCTGCAAACAAAACTACGAAAACCGTAAAATACAAAAGCGCACTTTCGTAGGCACCACGGTTGCATTTAGCGTATGCAACAAGCCTTTAAACCCCTCGGTGTCCCGAGTGGATGAGTTATAGTCTCGTGAGGGCTTCTAGCGAACATACCCACAAAGTTCATTAAATTTCTTTTTTGATACAGTACTCAGGTACGAAACACACGGGCCCTGTGCGTGACATACTTAAAAACTGCAAAGTTTTTGTTTTATATGTATATTTTAGTTTTTTATAGGTTTATTATTATTACTTACTATTACTACTATTATTTTTATACTTAACTTAATTTAAGATTCCTTAATGATACGGTTCAAGTGGGAATGATCCACTTTGAATTGTTGAGGGTATGGTATTTTTGGTATGTATTCACGGAATGGATATTCTTTTGATTTTACCACATAGTATCCCATTTTTGATTTCTAAATTGGTCGGTCATTTTCTATTTTATTGTTAATGATGAAAGGAGGTAGAGGATCTTTTTGAATTTTTGGAGGATCATCGGACTTTCCACTCTTGGTGAATACGACATTCACTTGCTTGGTGTGAGCTGGAGAAGGAGGTGGTGGTTCAGTCCTATCGGTTTGTTCTGAAGAGACATTTTGAGACTTCTCCCACTCATCTATTTTTCTTTCCAAGTTTTTAAATACAGTTTGACAATTCTTTTTGTTTTGTTTCATCTTTATAATTATATCGTTAATATTGTTCTTGACAAACATATTTGAAACTCTTTGACCATTCAAGAATTTGGTGATTGATTTTTCGAAATCATTTTGAGATTGAGTTGGTTGACGGTTTTAGACTTTTTGTTGGGTAAAACCCCAGTAGTTTTACTATCGTCTCTGCCAAAAAGTTTATCATGAACAGTTCTCATGTTATGGATACAGCTTTTGAAATATTCGATATCATGTTTCACGTCATTGTTTAATTCTGTGAGCGATTTCTCATAATCATTAGGATCATGATAGGATTGGTGAGAACACGAATCATGAGAATTCTGGTTTTGATAACCTTCAGACTGGATGTAATTTACTTCATGACATTCACGCATCGGCGTGTCATCGTTCTTGTTGTTTTTAGAAGCGTGGTTACCTCCGCGGTTGTTATAATTCTTATGTATCACATGCATCTCTTCTTTTAAGCTCTGGAATTAAGAATCTATCACATCGGCGTGTCATCGTTCATGTTGTTTTTAGAAGCGTGGTTACCTCCGTGGTTGTTATAATTCTTACGTATCACATGCATCTCTTCTTTTAAGCTCTGGAATTGAGAATCTATTTTTATAGTTAGAGCTTTCAATTTTTCCTATAATCGAGAATTATCATTATTATTGTCACTTCCCTCGGCGTAAGCAACAGATTTTTGATGATGTTCGTTTTGAGATTTAATGGACCAATCAAGTTTAAAAAGGACTTTGTCCTCAAGAAATTGAAAAGCTTGATTCGGACTTTTGTAGAGGAAGATTCCTCCAGCAGTCTCGTCCAAGATTTCTTGAGTGGGTTCGTCTAGACCATGATAGAATATTCAAATAATTTCTCCTTTGGTCAGACCATGCCCATGGCATTTTTGAAGCATGTTCTTCAGTCGTAACCAAGTGCCGGTTAGACTTTCACATACGTTTTGAGAGAAATTTATGATTTCAAGTAAAAGATGTTCAAATAAAGAAGGTGGAAAAAATCTATTTATAAAAGCTCTTTTCATTTGTTCCCACGATGTTATAGATCTTTCATTAAGTTCGTTAAACCAGGTTTTAGCTTTATTGCACAAGGAAAAATGGAATATCAAAAGCTTAACAGCTTCGCTTTGAGTTTCACCATATTTGAACATGTCGTAGATTGCGAGGAATTCACGGGTGTGGTCATGCGGATCGGCCCACAGGATACCATCGAATTTATTTTCTCATATCATTTTCAAGTGGGCACTATTGATAACAAAGTTGTCATCAACATTGGGTCGAACAATGGTAGAATTAGGAGTCGGTGCTACAATCTTAGCACCTTCCCGCATGGGTTGATCATCAGGATCGAGAGTCATTATTTTTTAGGTTTCGACATCCTCTTCAGATTTATTTAAGACGAAAAATTCATTAACAAAGGAATTTTGATTTGAAGATTTGAGTGATTCGACCTCAATGGATTCTTTTTTTATAGTTTTAATTTTACAAGTCTTTGTTATTAAATCTTTATTTAATTTATATATTAGACTTACGAGTTATTTTCTAAAAGATCATGGATTTATACATAGGTTAAGCATTTTACAAAAAGACATTTTTATATTATATAATTAAGGCTAGTATGATAATCTTAAAAATATAGTAAATAATGTTTATCTATATATTTATATATTTACCTTTTTATATTTTCATATATATTTTAGTTTTTACTATATATAGAAAATAAGGATAAAGAGAAAAAGTTTATTGTTTTGTTTTCAGATGGATAGAGTGCGGCGTACTTTAGGAAAAGCACACCATTTTTTCTGAAAATTTATGTGTTTTTTCGTTTGTTAAATTTTAGGCGAACGAAATAAATAAAACAGAACTAACATAGATTAAATATAATCACTTTACAAGAAAACAATTAAGACGACCAAAACAGATAATCAAAATGATTTGAAAAATATTTTTGGTTTTTGGTTTTTCGAATAAACTAAATATGAACAAATTTACAAGGCTTATAATCAGATGATTATGAAACTTAAGAAAACAGATTTGTTTTTTTAAAAGCACTGAACTTAATCATTTTAGAACGAGTTTGATCACAGGGTAAGTGCGGCGCACTCCAAAGTTAGGGCGGCGTACTTGCAGGTTTACGAGGCAAAATTCAAATGAAATTAGGGAAGTGCGGCGCACAAAGTAAAATGTGCACCGTACATGCAGACACAGAAGGAAGATTTTCAGAAATTAAACACGTATAAGAAAACAAATAACACCAAAACAAGCAACAAACTGATAACAACTTAAAGCAATTCCCCGGCAGCGGCGCCAAAAACTTGATGTGTGTTTTGCAAGCTTTAAATTTATAATACTAGAAATACCGATTTTTACTAAAAACACAACACGGACAAGTATACCTTTTCGTGTATAGTATAGCTTAGGTAAGTCTAGGTCGTCCCAAGAGAATTATAGTTTTCATAGTTTGTAATGAAAGTGCTTAGGCTAAAATGATTGTCACTTATAAAATTAACCAAAACGTGCATATATCGAATATTGTAAAGAAAGCGATTAAGAGATGATGAAAGCAAGGAATTAAAGTTGTTTGTTTAGGCATTGATCACTAAGACATAGAAGTGTTTAGGATAGTGTTTACAAGTTTAGAGAATAAAGATATCACGAGTTACAAATCCTTTCGGCCTTTAAATGTAACGAGTGAATTTACTAGTTAATGACAAGGAATCCTTTCGGCCTTTATACGTTATTATAACTAATATAATAAATGGAATGATAGAACACATATATAAAGAACCCTTTCGGCCTATATTCTTATATAAAATATGTTTCACCAATTCAATAAACACATATCCAAATGCTTCATATCAAAGATCACATATCGCCCAAACAAACACAAGATCGCTACTCCATAATCAAACAAGTAAAACACATATTAAACTCAAGAAATTTAGTAACTTTAATAACAAAAGATAATATAAGTGTACCAAAGTTATAAGATCAAAATATGGTGATTACAAGCTTTTATAACCGGAAACTATTATCAATAACCCAAGCTATTGAATCCTATTAACCCGAACCTTCATGTATTGTCACTGCACTTCTAGGAACTAGAAATAACAAGCCAAAATCATCTGGCATGGCTTCGATTGAGTGGAAGTATGATCAAGGGATGTTGTGGTGCCAAGTGTAGTTTGGATCAAAGGTTGGTTAAGCCTTAATCCTTAAAAATCCCTATTTTAAGTGGTGTAATCGAACTAAATCGACGTGTGTGTGATTGTGTGAAATGGGAGAGCCAAAGGAGGCTATTTATAGGCTGTTCGAGGGCCAGAACCGCCACATTTTTTTATATGTGCGCCGCACTTGGGCTATGTCGGTTAATGAAAATTTAATGCTGGTGAAAAGTGCACCGCACTTTTTTACAAATGCGGCGTACTTAGGGTATTTACAGCTCCTGACATTTTTTATAGTTGTAGATAATTGAATTATCTTTCCATGGCCGCTTGAAACAACTCAATCTGAGTTCGTATGACTGAGTTATGACCAATACAGTGAAAGGTGGTCCGGGAGATCTTCTAAACTTGAGTTTACCTCTCGTTTTAAGCTTCAATTCTTCGTGTGTTTTTCTTCAGCACGGACACTACAATAGCAAATATAGGTTATTACAGTATATCGAAAGTTACTGATATTAATCAAATGAGGCGTTTGAGCCCGTGCGATGCACGGGACTTGTTTTTGTTGTAAAAGCATACTATGGTTCATGGGCAAGCTTTTTTGCATTCATTAGTTGTTAAAAATATATGCTATTATATGGTTTCCTAATTTGCATATAATTAACTCTTCAATAAGTGAAGAGACTGATCTCCTTTCTTAACTCTCAACCAATGTTGTGGCGGAATACATATTTTACAATTAATGGTTACAAAATTGAAACTTTAATGATTTTTATTCTTAATATAAAGTTAAAGTAATTATATTATCGTGATAATAATAAAGCATTTAGACCCGTGCGATGCTCCCAGCTTGTATAAAATTGTTCATAAATAACGTAACGAAGCTCAAACGCATACGACTCTATAAAAATAATTATAAACTAAGTCTAGTTAATCTCGAAACTAATTCACGTAGCGTGATAAATCAAAGACTCTAAAAACAATAATATTTTAGATTCTCAAATTAAGTCTTAACAAT
The DNA here is from genome assembly GCA_026074375.1 of Tanacetum coccineum. Taxonomy (NCBI): domain Eukaryota; kingdom Viridiplantae; phylum Streptophyta; class Magnoliopsida; order Asterales; family Asteraceae; genus Tanacetum; species Tanacetum coccineum. The sequence goes on along the minus strand of BQNB010016834.1, from coordinate 35,774 downwards.
ATTATAGATTATCATTGTTAATTAATCTCTTTAACAAAATAATAGCGACTAAAAAGATTCTACATGAGTGACTAAAAAGATACTTGTGAACGTAGGCCCTTATTAGATTTCAAGTATCATATGTCTTTAATAAAGATGTTGTATATGATCAGTTTATTTCGCATTTCAATTATTTTCACATGTATATCTATATAATCCATAATACGTGTTGATGTAGAGCCTGAGAAGCAAAGATTCACTGGGAAAAAGAAAGCTAAAATATTGTCACTTTACAAACACACAAAAAGGTAAACAAATTCCTACAATACATAATGTCTAATAGGCTTTACTATCGTTGTAATATGTGGCATTCATCAGATTCAATATTGTTAGTGCAAATATTACGATATTTAATCTATACGATATCTTTATGTTTTGGTAATGACAAACATGTGACTTGTAATATGTAACGTAAAGTGCGCAAATTACTCGTAATCACAAATCATCAATGCATACATGCATCAACATCTCTAGAAGTCTCAAGTATGCATCAAGACGGACATTGGTTTACACCCGACGTAAATCACATAAGGTATGTACAAACAAGCATTAAACTTGTAGGATGATCAAAGAAATAAGTTTTTGTCTTAAACTTTACATTTTTATAAATGTAACAAAATAACTTTTTCAAAACTTAATTAGACAAATTATTTTTAAATTATAAAAAATGTTTTATGTTGTAATTATTTTAAAATTCAAATCTGGTCATTTTTCCCACCAAAACAAGTGTCACTTTAACCAAACAAGTTTGTCACCACAAAATGACAAAAACAGGAGCGTCTGTCGGGGCGGTCCTTTAAATAGGCCGACGGCCCCCTTATATATATGGGACCGCCTGTAGAAGAGTGATGTAATTCTTGATCTTAAAGTTTATAATGGAAACGTATTCACCCCATATACGGTTTTCACAATTGGTATCAGAGCCACGTCGCTCTAGTTTTCAAAACAAATGGTTTTTAAAATAGAGCACGATTCATGTATCAAATTACCCATGAAGGGGGACTAAATATGGAAAGTGTTTTGTTGTTTGATTCGTACTAGTTTTGTTATTAAATATACTTCGTATACTAGTTTGAAGGAAAAATTTCTCAAAAAAAACTAGGAATCATAGTGTCAACTTATGTTGGTCTAAGTACGTAAGAGTAGAAATGATGGTCTAAAAAACATGAAATTTATGTGCTTGGAAACAACTTTTAAGTCCTTATGTTCTACAATTAAGTTCTACAAAATGATTTTGCAACGCAAAAAACGTGGTTTTGGGGTCACTGGGTTGGCCGTCCCTAATGTTCGTGAAATGTTCGGGCGGCCCCCAAATATATATGGGGGCCGTCACCTTTATGGGGGTCGCCTGTCTGTTTCGTCAGTTTTTGGCAAACTTCGAAAAATCATATAAAATCAACCTTAAGTCTGTAGAAGTCGTGCCACCCGCCATTTCAAAGATAATTGAGTCTACTTTCTTTTAAAGGAACTTCCAAGATTTCATTCTGAAATTAAATAAGTCAGAAATGCAAAATACTACATAATGGTCAAAACTTTATGTTTTGTTTTGACGTAAAACTCGTAGTTTATTTTTTCTTTCAAGCCAAGCATTTCTAGTCAATGTATCTTTGAAAAATGGTACATTTATATTTTCAAGACATTGATCTTGATTAATTTTTAAAATGGGTAGGAAATTATTTTATGTACTAATAAAATCAAGCTAAGTATACATCATTGTATTTATTACACAAAACGGCGACAAATATCTTTATGTGCATGCTAAATGATTATGTGTATTTACTTGTATCGTATTTTTGTTAATAAATATTATTTAATGATTATTGTTACTTGTAATTGAGCTACTTATTTATCTAAACATACATTCCATGTACACTCTTTATTTGTTAATAGTTTTTCGGATTATGCCTAATAGAAATTACGTTAGATCTCTTGTGTTAAGTTGCAAAATTGTTTGTGCACTGCATATAGGCATAGATTATTATATTTACAAGTGTTACATAAACATCTTGTAGATCATTTTGAGTGTAGTAACCCATTTAGAAATGAGAGTTAAATAGTTTGTCAAGTGTGTGGAAAAATAATGTCCTAAGATCATATTTTAAAACCCATCATTAAAATATTTCCAACACATTATCTCTCTTCCAACAAAATGTCTAAATATTTTCATCATCTTGCGTTGTTTGACCTCGGGTTGGTTAAACAAAATAAAAGATTGTATTAATACATTGGTAATTAAGTAAATGAAAATATATTTTTTTAACTTTGCTTGTGCTTGCATTTGTTCTAACATACACACATAATTATATTCTTTTTATAAACGTATAGTATTTTACAAAAGATGTGTGTTGTATAAAAATGGTTAAGAAAATCATTAATATACTCATAAAATGTCAAAAACTATGCATACTATACATATCAACAAATAGTTTTTCGCACAAGCAAAATATATAACAATCTTGAAGTAAGAAATTAACTTGTCATTATTCATAACCTCACCTCATAAATAGTCTTAGAATTAATGGAACACACTATGAAAATATTTATTTGTTTTCTTTTAAAAAGTGCGTTCGTGAGGGTCAAGAAAGATTTCAAATATATCGATTCATTATTCAAATTATGATTGATATTATTGTCGAATCTAATTGACAAGTTTTCGAGTATGGACAAGAAATCGGACTCTTATTTGTCTTGCTTTAAGATTATATCAAAATATAACAAGAGATATAATCTTAAACCTACATACTCAATCACACTCGATTGATATGAAAATAACGACATCCCTTTCCAAGATGATAAGAATATGCATCAGATCATAGCTCACACTTGTGTAGATGATGTCATATTGAGTCTACTTGTCCAATAGTTGTGTTCTAAATATTTAGCAAATATATGCATAAAATACACAATGAAGTAGGATTGATGACTTGAATATTTCATCCGAAATACTCAAGTAATTTACCTTGCAATGCAATTGGTAAAGTCGTTGTTTCCGAAAATCCAAACATGAGCAAATGAAAAATATATGTAACTTTGCTCAAACAATTCAAAAGCACAACTCAAAACTTAAACTATCTTCTTATCAAAACTTTCTCTTACTTTACCAAATAAGCATAGTATCTCTTCCTCACCAAATGAGAACCCTTTAACCATCTAAGGTTAGGATTAGAAAGAATTGAACATATTCCACAAACCATTATCGTGCTTTCTTTCAAGAAGTGATCGTAAGAGGATTTTAAATATGAAGATAATTATTATTCAAATGATAATCAATCTCATCATTCAATCTAATTAGAAAATTGGAATATGAACATGAAATCAAGACTAGGATTTATCTAGATCACAAAAATATCAATCAAATGACCATAGATATTTTTCCGAGTCTACATGTTTAACCATCCTTGGTTATTACATGAAATCACAAAGTCGATTGTAAGACAACAAGATTAGTCATCAAATTGAAACTCACACTTGCAATGAAGATGTCTCATTGAGTCTAAAGTGTTCAAATGTTATGTTATTAGCTATGGTCAAATTATACATGCTAAACTTAACACACTCTGAGTAGGATTGACAGCTTATAAATTTCCATCAGGAAACTCATAAGTACTCCAACTTGATGAGCAAGACTTGGATGTCATTTCCGAAAACTCAAATTGAGAAGTCTCATAACATATATAAGATTCTCCTAATAACCTAATGTCAACACCATCTCCTAAACAATAAGAAAATAATCCTTGTTCAAATTTGGCACTTCCACGGATCGATAGATCCTTCATCCTAAATTCATCTTCGGTTTAGGTAGATCCGCCCTATGGCATTAGATTTAAACATCTTCCTCTTTTCAATCTCTTACTTAAAAGTATAACATAGATGTAACTAAACTTTAGTTAATCATTATTATTTCTACAAAAAAATAAACACAAGATCTATTGAGGTAAATAACCTTAATTGGATTTCTTTTATAAAAGACATGCAAAGGTGCATTCTTTGAACACTCTCAATATAGAGCATTATACATTGTCACTTTTAAGCATACTCCTAGGTCCTAGACGACTCATTCTTTCTTATAGCTACAACAACTTGCTTGCTCTCTCATTTAACCTTAGAATTCTACACATCTTGATTAGGATTATGTGAACTAAAATTAAAGTACATTAGTTGAGTCATGGTAGGCCTTATATGAAAAGACAATACAAATTTTATCTTTTCTACACTTCATTAGGCAAATATAGGATTTTTATTTTGTCTAACATGAGAATGACTACTGAAGAATCTATTGCAATAGAAATTCAATTTGACCTAACGGTTAAATTGCTTCCAAGAGTGAAGTTGGGTTTATGGTATAACCCGTAAAAATGGTCGTGTTTAGCCTGAATTGAGCACCACTAGTGATAGTCTCATATTCATTCTCTAATTTGACTAAATGACTCCTCCTAAATATGCCTAATGATAGTCTACATCGATAAACTTTGTATCTCATTAGGAGTGCACACTAAGCAAGTAGATATTAGGTTTCTTCTTAGTCAATCTAGACTACTTGCATCTCACATATGTGCTTTGAAGTTTCATGATGATAACGTGCTCTCATGTAATGCAATTATATGCTTTCATGCTTATCTTAATGCTCAATGTTTATTTGCTTAACTATTGAATGCATGTCTGTTGTAAAAGCGTTTGCCTTTTTCTAGCAATTTAGATAAAATATTCCTTAGTTTATCTAAATAACACATGCTCCTAAGTGCTAAATGCTAACATGTTTTACATGATGATTGCATTTAAAATTATCACATTCTGTATGCGTCATTTTACATAACTTACGTGTTAATTGTGCACCTACACTATGTTAGTTTAATGTATGACAATTAATATTTAAATGTCATATAGTCTTACACATTAATCTTGTTGATTATTGTGTTGATGCATGCTTAGATAAACTTGCATAATTATATCTATATATCTTATGCATCTAGGTATATATATATATATATTCTCACACTATAATATTTTCCTTCGCGTTCGCGTCACAAATCTAAAAAGTCAAAAGAGTCGTAGAATGGTCTTAAATCTCCTTGAGTCTTCATTCACACCTTCCCTTAATCATCATCTCCCCTTCTTCCAAATCATCCACTCTTTCGTCAAGAAAAAGGTTAGATACAAATCTAACGCTCCTCCAAGTAGGTTTGACAACTTGAATATTTCATCTGAAATATTCAAGTATCTTTAACTTGCGATCGCAAACGTTAAAGGTCATATCCGAAAATTCTTATTCAAGCCATTTAACAACATAAATTAAAACGCTCTCCTTTCTCTTCGACGAAAACATTCTTTCTCTTCGATGAAAGCATTCTGTCTCTTCGACGAAACATTCCTTCTCTTCGACAAAAACATTCTATCTCTTCGACGAAAAATTATTTCTCTTTAACTAAAATATTCTTTCTTTTTGACGAAAACGTTCTTTCTCTTCTTTGAAACATTATTTCTCTTCGACGAAAACATTCTTTCTCTTCGAAGAAAACATTCTTTCTGGACCACGAACCTTAAACCATAATAAACTGTAACAAACCAGTACTCGAAGGTAGGTTTGTGTCCCAATACGGATACAGCTGTTACAAAAAAAAATCCTCCTACGGATTTTATCAATACAGTATGTTGGCCAAACATTCTACGATTTTCTTTAAATGTTAAATGCGTCATTGGTACAACTAGTAACACAGCCCCGACGGGGATGGATCCAGTCCCGATTGAATTATCCATAACATAGCGTATCCCAGCAGGTATTTAACGGTTCATGATTACAAGTGGGGGGGGGGTGGGCTTAAATGGCTATACGGTAACTTAGGCAATAATGTATAGGAAATGCATACAGTTTTGAAAAAACACTCTGTCTAAGAAATCAAGCATTTAATCTCCCGCGTTTTTATAAGCAAGTGTAGAAAAAGGGGATTATCGAACTCACTTGAGGTGAATTGGTAATCAACATGTATTCTCTTTTGAAATCGCCGTCTCCGAAGGAATCCGAAGGCAGGCCTAATCCCTTATAGGTCGTATAAGTACTAAACATCTTGATTATTATAGGGTCTATAGCTCTCATACTATCGTTCGGGTATCATTATCTAAGAGGTCATGTGTAAGTGACGTTATTGAGAGCTATGTAACTTTAAATCGTAAATCTAACAACTCGTCGAACGTCACCGAAGAGGCCTATTTATGATAAATCTCCTAGTAATTAGTACTTTGCTTTACTAAAACCACATATAATTCTATATAGCTACTTCTCCGTTCTAATCATTTTGGTTAAAAATGTAGTTTAACAAGTTAAAAAAGTTATAATTAACGTTGTAGTAAAGAATGGCGTAAATTTCACGTTTTAAGCAACGATTTTAACGTTTTTATGCCCACGCTTTCGTATTAGGTCGTGTTATCATTAATTTGACATTTCATAATTTGGACCTACGGGTGAACAATACTTTTAATGTTCACACAGTTATAAAAGTTATTTTTTATCAGTTTTTAGTTATCGTAAATGTCGAAAACTTAGTCGTTTCTAACTCCTGTTTTTAGCGTTTCTTAAGTACGTTCTCGTATTTTAAAAGTTTTTTCATATTAATGATGTTTTAAAAATCATAACAGTTTCTGTGGTGAATAATAAATTTTTTTTTTTTTCATAAAAATAGTTTTATAAAGTATATATTTAACGTAACTTGAAATAGTCCGTATCTCTTTCACGTTTTTAAATCGGTTTTCAAGTTTCTTATCATTTTTGAATCGTATGACATGTTGTATTTTATAAAAATATAAATATGATAGGCTTATATTTCGAATTAAAACAGCAAACTTTTGGAAATATTATTTTTTGAAATATATGTTTAAAACTAGTTTTTATAAACTTTTAGTTTAACCACTTTGTTACTAGTCCATTATAACATTTGTATTATCTATGTATTACATTTAGGGTCTCTAGTCCATAATTTATTCAACCACATAACACATGAATAGGTGTACAAAGTTATAATCACATTGCAAAAAGTTGTTTTTTACATGTTTAAAAGTAACCTAATGGTGATTTCACTATACTCTTGTCAATCTCTTGCTTAAAAGTCTAACATAGATGTAACTAAACTTTAGTTAATCATCATTATTTCTACAAAGAAACAAACACAAGATCTATTGAGATAAATAACCTTAATTGGATTTCTTTCATAAAAGACATGCAAAGGTGCATTCTTTGAACACTCTCAATATAGAGCATTACACATTATCACTCTTAAGCATACTCCTAGGTCCTAGATGACTCATTCTTTCTTATAGCTACAACAACTTGCTTGCTCTCTCATTCAACCTTAGAATTCCACACATCTTGATTAGGATTATGTGAACCGAAATTAAAGTACATTAGTTGAGTCATAGTAGGCCTTGTATGAAAATACAATACAAATTTTATCTTTGCTACACTTCATTAGGCAAATATAGGATTTCTATTTTATCTAACATGAGAATGACTACTGGAGAATCTATTGCACTAGAAATTCAATTTGACCTAACGGTTAAATTGCTTCCAAGAGTGAAGTTGGGTTCGTGGTATAACCCGTAAAAATGGTCGTGTTTAGCCTGAATTGAGCACCACTAGTGATAGTCTCATATTCATTCTCTAATTTGACTAAATGACTCCTCCTAAATATGCCTAATTATAGTCTACATCGTTAAATTTGTATCTCATTAGGAGTGCACACTAAGCAAGTAGATATTAGGTTTCTTCTTAGTCAATCTAGACTACTTGCATCTCACATATGTGCTTTGAAGTTTCATGATGATAACATGCTCTCATGTAATGCAATTATATGCTTTCATGTTTATCTTAATGCTCAATGTTTATTTGCTTAACTATTGAATGCATGTCTGTTGTAAAAACGTTTGCCTTTTTCTAGCAATTTAGATAAAATATTCCTTAGTTTATGCTCCTAAGTGCTAAATGCTAACATGTTTTACATGATGATTGCATTTAAAATTATCACGTTTTGTATGCGTTATTTTACATGACTTACATGTTAATTGTGCACCTACACTATGTTAGTTTAATGTATGACAATTAATATTTAAATGTCATATAGTCTTACACATTAATCTTGTTGATTATTGTGTTGATGCATGCTTAGATGAACTTGCATGCTTATATCTGTATGTCTTATACATCTATGTATATATTTTCTCACACTATAATATTTTCCTTCGCATTCGCGTCACAAATCTAAAAAGTCAAAAGAGTCGTAGAATGGTCTTAAATCTCCTTGAGTCTTCATTCACACCTTCCCTTAATCATCATCTCCCTTTCTTCCAAATCATCCACTCTTTCGTCAAGAAAAGGTTAGATACTAATCTAACGCTCCTCCAAGTAGGTTTGACAACTTAAATATTTCATCCGAAATATTCAAGTATCTTTAACTTGCAATCGCAAATGTTAAAGGTCATATCCGAAAATTCCTATTCAAGCCGTTTAACAACATAAGTTAAAACGCTCTTCTTTCTATTCGACGAAAACATTCTTTCTCTTCGATGAAAGCATTCTTTCTCTTCGACGAAATATTCTTTCTCTTCGACGAAAACACTCTATCTCTTCGACGAAACATTCTTTCTCTTTGACGAAAACATTCTTTCTTTTTGACGAAAACATTCTTTCTCTTCTACGAAACATTCTTTCTCTTCGACGAAAACATTCTTTCTCTTCGAAGAAAACATTCTTTCTCTTTGATGAAAACACTCTTTATCTTTCGATCACACCTCTTCCTTCTCACTCAACCACGCCTCTACAACCATAGAGATGGCTAATCTCTTTCCTCTACTATTTCCGCTACCACCTTTAAGATAACCTTATACCTCGTCATATGATTGTTTTATGAACATTCACAATACTCGAGAAGACCACCATCCATCTTGACATTGTCAAGCTCGTCGTCTCTATCTTCGTTTGTTTTCTTTATTATTATTATTATTATTATTATTATTATTATTATTATTATTATTATTATTATCGCGTACGAAACACACCGAAGATACGTCACCATTTCCTTCGGGACAATGTCCAAAAGGAAACATCTCCATCGAAAAGGTTGCGTCTGAAGATAACATCGCCGACATTCTTTCTTTACCCCTCAAGCGTGAGTCGTTAAATTATCTTCGTCAAGGTTTAGGAATGATGGAACACATTCCATAAATCGTTCTCTTCTTTTCTTCTAGTTTCGATTCTAGTCCGTGTTCCATTCCATGTCGTGACAACTTAACTACTTCATCCGAAGTACTTTAAGTATTTTTAATTAGCGAAATGCAAATTAAAATGTCACTCTTTTTGAAAAATTCATCAATTTCCCTAAACATCCCTCCTGTTGGTGGTCCGGCAGCCCCTAGATCTATTCTGGCGGCCCCTAGATATATCTGGGACCGCCGGCAGTAAGCTTGTAATACCACTCATTCTTTTATTAATCAATTATCAAACATTTCCTCTCTTTTGCTACGAGCTGACATCTACTCTACACCCAAACCTATACCCAATATCTCTTTATAGATCAATGGGTCATCCTCATATCCTAACACTCATAAGCATCGTTGCTTATGTTTTTCAAGGAGGTCAGTGAATTTCATAATGAAATGCGTCTCATTATCAAACACATTCCTTACATTTGATAGACTTACAATCCATCACTTCACAATAAATCCCCTCACATACAAACCTTGGTCCTCACATCTCACATACGTCTTGTCTCAAATTCATAGACGATTCTTCTCACTCCTAAACGTTTATTCTCTCTTCTAGTAGTCGTTTCACTTCTAATAAGTCTCCTTATCTCTAACGTTTCTTATCACTTCTAAACGTTTCTTCCCTCTTCTAATAGTCTTGCTACTATTAGAATTACTCCTATATCCCTTGACAACTTAAATATTTCATCCAAAATATTTAAGTAATTTGCGAAATGTAAATGTCACTCCTTTGTTAAAACTTTTCTTTCTAAAAAGTAACAGAACATAATCGAAGATATTAATTAATTTCAAGTGTTATTGAGTTACCCATTGTTGAGTCTTCATTTATTATTCCACCATGAAAGAATACCACCTCATTTGCACATCCCAATTTGTTCGTTACATTGTCAACCAAACAAAACACCAAACAAAACTTAAATTCACAATCATCCACCTTTGTTTGATAGGATCATATGCATCAATTGTTAGTGCAAATGATATATCAATATTTTCTATCAACACACTCGTAACACGTTCATTCTTTAGTATCGTCATCGTTTCACATTTTTCGATTCTAGGAATCTTTTCATTCACATCCAAAGCTACATCGTCTCCATCCTTTTGTCTTACTTTTATTTATTTTTTTTAGAGTTATTTATTTTATATATATATATATATATATATAGATATATTTATATATATATATATATATATTATTTTATATATATATCTATACTTATATCTATATTTTAGTCATTCGACTGCTTTTAAAAGGCCATTCTCATAATATTTTTATATCAATCACTAAACGAATCCTATTCTCGTTTATTAAAAGTCGATCTAATCTTTTTCTGTAAACATACGTCTCGATTCTTTATATTTCATCATTTAGGTTGTTTTTAAAATAATGACTACTGTCTAGTTTCTACTTCTCTTTCAAAGTGTCATACTTTAGAATAATAAAACCTAGAAGTGCATGTAGATTTGCTGCTGGGAGGAAGAGCGAGGCTCTTATCCCTGGAGGATAATTTGTAGCTCAATTAGCTAAGCATTTTGGACTTCTGACGGAGGAAAGGCTTTGGGGATTGACAGTTACTGCCCTTACACTTCTAGTTATTGATATGGCTGAGTTAGTGAGATTGCAGATTTGTGAGGAGATATATGATACACGGGCTTGGGTAGCCTTGGGACCAGAGAGTCAGCCTAATGTTGCGGCTGGAGCCCCTGGAGCCGTTGAGGATGCTCTTGTTGTTGATGAGGGTGACCAGGTTGTTCCAGCACTCGTACAGGCACCACCGCCACCACCAGCTGCTGCCAGGACTATGCCACAGAGGATGGCCAGATTAGAGTAGGATATGCACGAGATTCGTGGGGCATTAGTTGAGCAGCGTAAGGTGATTGGTGCTATGGCCAGGGATTTCTCCAAATTTACCGTATGGGTCCGCCAGTGGCATTACACAGCTATTAGACTCTGCTCGAGTTACCTACACGCCATACTCTGAGACCCATATACCATATCATAGACGTAGGGTCAGACATAGGACTGGTGAGGCCAGCACCTCCACAGCCCAGCAAGACCAGGAGCAACATGACCCATGATCCCCCTATCCTTATCAATAGTTTTTTTCTTTTGTACATTTTTTATTCATGACATGATGTCTCTAACTTTGAAACAGGTTCTCATATTTTTGTATGTATATCATGATGTGACATTTTGACTTGTTTATGCATGATTAAACAAGACTGGCAGTGAGTTCAGCACCATAGCTCGTGAGTACTGTTGATAAAATATAATGCCTAAAAACATTACTAATATTTTTCACATCTTTACGTTTTGATAATCACAAAATATAAAATTGTTCATGTAAAATTAAACGTAAATAAGTAATTAGTAGTAAATTTTCATTTCAAAATTTATATCACTTCAAGGTATGAATAAATAAATTCTTAATGCATTTTATGATCAAAGGAAATTTTTATTCAACCTTACACTTTTATAAAATATTGTAAACATTTTTATAAACTTTACAAAACATTTTCTACAATTAAAAAAAAAATATTTTATTCAAAATAAACATTTTGAAATTTAAATTTTCGGACCTAAAACGGCTAGAAAAGTTTTAGCAAATCCCCCCTACACAAAAGACAAACTGGGGAGCCCCTAGTCTAGGGCGACCCCTTAAATACACGGGCGACCCCCTTAATTTTAAGGGGACCGCCCACCTATTTAAGGGGACCGCCCATAGACGACGCTCCTCCAGTTTGTCCTATAAATACTAGACTTTTCCCCACTATTTTCTCACCTTTTGCACTCATTCTTTCTGTTCTAAAACAGCTCACACATCTCATTAAAATCCTTTGATCATTTAACCATAAAGCTTTGTTTCTAAGTGATCCAAGCTCAATTCCTCAAGTGCAAGAGAAGAATACTTCCATCATCAAGTGAAGAAGTATTACACCTTAGTGTGTTGTTGCAATCTTATTGCATCCATATCAAAACTTGTAAATCACTTGTAAATCTTGTAAAGTTGTGTAGTTGTTAGATCTTTGTGATTGTTGTAAGTATAGTTAGATCTTGGTGATCTTGCCTAGTAGTGTTAGTTAGGTGTGATTATAGTAGTGGCTTGGTGAAGTTGTGGTGTGAAGAAAACTAAGGTGTGAAGAAGTTGTGTAGCCGTGATCAAGTCGTGAAGCTAAGTTGTGATAGATTGGTTCTAGATAAGATTAGAACTCGACATTTAGCTTTGTGTCATAAATCGGTGTAAGCAACGTTGTATACGGTTTTCTCCGCCATAAGGGAGCTTGTTGACATAGTGAAGAAAACTCTCGAGTTAGGTGCTCGGGGAGTGGAGTAGGGCGAAGAGGTGCTTCGTTACCGAACCACTATAAATCCTGCTTTGAGGTTGATTATTTTACTCTTATCTCTTAGTATAGCATTATGTTCTATACTATCTTTTATTAATTGTTTAGATAATGTATATTGTTTTATAGTTTGCACGTGTTGAGTCAATAAAGTCGAAATCTAGAATTTTACAAAACACTTTAAACCTTAAATTTAAAAGCGGTAATAAACTATCTCAACCCCCCTTCTAGTTTTCACACCCTCTCATATAGTAATTTATACATTTAGAGCAATAGTTACACAAATATTGTCCTTCTAAGTCTGTGTCTGGGATACGCTTCAGGCTTAACTAGTTAATTGGATATTGCCGATGGTTTATCTATTCATGTTGGAATAGCAAGTGACATAGATTAATTCAACAAATTAATTTTGATTCCATTGGATAGTCTGGGACAGTGGACTATAGTGTATAGATTGTCATTAAGCGTAAGTGGGTAAAAGTCTCTATGATAGTTTGGGTTTAACAAGGATCACCATTGCTTCTAATCCCTAAGATAGATTTAATAACAATTAGGGATAATGGTTAATACAGTTTTCTTATATAAGGTTCAATCGCTCTTTTATCTTTTGTTAATTATCTTGCGTGGGTAAAAGTGCCTTGAATTGATTGTAGTCACCAACCAAACCGTGCCAGTCTCTCAAGCTGAAAACCCCCCTTTTCCCGTTAGAATTAGGATTTAGACTGACATAGGTTTAACATAGGTTTAGAATATAATAGAATTAACATAGATTAGATAACCAAGATATTAATTAAATTGATATATTTAACCTCGCTTCAAGTGTTCAACACCCTACTTACCACGAAACTACTACCGATCGGGTACACTGCCCGTTAAAGTGTTGTTTTTGGTTTAGTCGGCAAAATATAAATTTAAAACTTGAATCAATAAAATTTACACCACACAACGACACATCAAGTTTTTGGCGCCGTTGCCGGGGAGTGAAAATCAATCTTGATTTTTATTTAATATTTTGGTTTTTAACATTAGATTAGATCTAACCCTTAGGAGTAGTGTAGTTTAGATTTAGCTTAGATTAATTTGCATATTTATGTGTTTGATTTCTGCATTTTATATTTTTGCATATTGTGTGTTTGTGTGTTTTCTGCATATACAGTTCACTGTAACTTTCTGAGTCGAATACTGAATACGGCGTATTCAATTTATTGGAAACGGCGTATAATTTTTTTCAAACCAATACAGCGTATTCGACTCTATCATCAATACGGCGTATTAAGCTATTTGACAGTTTTCTTTCCTAGCGAATTTATTACAGGTTAAAATGGACGACCCCAACATTACTATGGAGGAGTATATCAGGCTTGAGGAAGAAAAAGCTCGTAGGCGTGGTAAGGTGTATAACTGGGAAACTGCTACGTATGGTAAGATCTGGGATAATGAAGACGTTCACGACCTCGGATCTGTTGAAACTGAATTCCCAGCTATAGTCTTTAACGACACGTTAACATCTGAAGCAGCACTCTCGTGTGAGCCTACGGTAAGTTCTCTTAACAACGATGAAATTGACTTTAGAATATCGTTTGACGAATCCGACGATGAAGATTGCACGGTAATTTTTGACAAAAATTCATTTTCCTACAAAATAATTTCTGTCAACAATTTAAAAACGGATTCAGAAAATGATAATGATAAAGTCAATATGCCTTTGCTTCCATCACCCGAGCCTACGGTCAGTTATTTTGATGATTTAGACTACTTTAAAGATTTTGAGAAAGAATTTCCAGCCATTGTTTACAATAATGCTCAAACGTCTAAATCAGATTTATTAACTGAACCGATTTTAAACCCTCAACATATCGATGAATTTAATTTGAAAGATGAAACATCATTGTCCGAATGTGATGAAGAGGAACAAAACGTTTTAAACTTTAATGATCTATTTCCTTTTAACGTAATTTATCCCAATGATTCAAAATCGGATAAGGACAATGATGATGATAAAGTCGATATTGAACACTCTTCGGGGGATTTATCTGTCAAACCGTTACCTGATGTAATAAATACCGATGTTGGTGCCTATGCACATGGGTCAAATAAGCTTTTGGAAACAAGTCATGATACATCTAATAAATTTTTCAAAACTAAAACTTTATCAAGGGATTAAATTTTAATATCATGACTTGGAATCATCTTAACAAAGGGATGTCATTCATTTTCCTAATCAAGAATTTGTATGTGCCATTTGGCATCCCGTTCGACCCCAAATTTTTTTATAAGGATGGGATTAAAATGGGGCAAGTCTAATTTAAAGACTTTTCTATAAACAAAAGTGCTTGCCGGGAGACAACCCGGAATGTATTTTCAATTTTTATCGAGTATGTCTTCCCAGATTTTCTATACGGCGTATCCAAACCTCATGGATATGGCGTATTGACTATCTGGACGTTATCCAGTCTTTATTTTCAGCACAGTCTATACGTCGTATTCATTAAATGAATACAGTGTATATAGGTATCAATACGGCGTATCCTGGGGTATGGATACGGCATATCGACTTCCTGTACAGTTTTAGGTATTTATTCGAGTCTAACCAAACGAATACACGGAGATAGAATTGCATTTGTTTTCTGAGAATTTATACAGGACCTCGTGAAAGAAATATCGACGAATATTGGTGGAAAATTTACAAATCTGGATATCCTGAAGTGTTGGAGTCTTAAAACTTCAAGGCGGCAGTTCAACATGAATTTTTGCTCAATTAAACTCAACATGGAGAATCTACCGAGCAAATATCAGGGGAGTTTCTCATTCTAATTCATTTTAAATTCCCATATTTAATGTTTTATATATACAACAAGGACGTTGTATAATTCAAGTGGGGGGATGGAATTAGAATGTTTACTTGTCCTAATTTTCACATTAAAATGCTTAAAGTATGCTCAAATTAAAAAAAATTCAAGCATACTTTTATGAAATTACTTGATACATAACTCGCACACAATAACCCTTGTTAGATATTGTGAGGATTTAACCTTTCTATTTCTAAATGTTTACCCAAATTCCACAAAATATGAGTGTGCCGGTGATGTTGTAGACTTTAGAACTTGACTTGGTATATCACTCGAGACCACAGTAATGAGTACTATAGATTTAGATGGAGTAACTTGTTTAAATTGGTAAATTTTAAGATTACACTCAAATTGCCTTTACATGTTGTTTATTAACTAACTACACCGGTTAGTTAACCTCCCCGTTTAAACTCTTTTTCACTCTCATCTTTAGAATGATGATCCATTAAAACAACCCGTAGAGCCAATCCTTTAGGAATTACACCAACTATTTGTTTTGTTACACCCTTACACCTTAACCTACCCTGTTATATTAAGTTTGATTTACAGTTGCTAGTTGCTTAAACTGTAAATTTTGTATTTCCTGAGTCTTGTGTCATTTTATATCTTTGGTGCGGTTGGAAATTTGCACATTGCAAATAGGAATGTATATTAGTAGTTAAAACTCATGTGATTTTACTACTGTCACAATTATTGGTGAATCCGAAGAATGAAGGAACTATCGAAGAAATTATCCGGAATTCTTAGAGAAATATTGTAGGTTATTGCCTTGCGATAGGCTTTCGTATGAAGACAAAACTTAACGGTAGAGTAGCATTTACCCTACTTACTAAATGCTTTCAGTGTTTGAAAAAGTATGAATATCAAGCCATGGTGTAGTCTTAAGTGCTTCAGCAGGATACATCACTAAGATTTCTGTTTGTTTATACAATATTGATAGTCCATAATAGTATTACACATATTAAATATCCACGAGTTACCATAGCTCCTAAAACTTAGTACCATCTGATGACTTCATTAGCTATGTGTCTTGCTGATACGAGGTATACGTTCCAGATCCCAGAGTTCTTATATTGCATAAAGGATGATATTGTCTTAAATACTTCAAGACACTGCGAGAATAGTAGCTTGATTTGTAATGGCTACTGATGATGGTATCGGTAATAGTATTCGCAGATGACGGTTCTATCGAGTAAGTAACGGACAAGTGTGGTTATAATTTACTAGGGTATAGCGTGTAATCATCGAGAGTTACATAGACTTACTAGATTTGTTACTCTAGTATTCAGTACTAGCATTCAGCCTCCGTTTCAGCATGACAATGCCATATTGCTAACAAGAAGGTATAGACTGGGGAGTCCATTTAATTTTTGACTCATTTTCAGTAGTCTGTAATTTTAGTAGAATTATAGATGGCTCTTCGTTCCTCGGTCGATTAAAGTTAAGCAATTAAGTAGACGTTAATGCTGTTATGTTATCCCAGTTTGTTGGCAGATAAGAACATACCTTCCGAAAAACTAGAAAGACACTAGACAATTGCATCGTTAGGCACTTGTTGTTAAGATCTAGTATACCGCTCAAAAAACCCGGGTATCGACTACTTTACCAGGAAGGACATCTCGACATACGTTAGGACACATTCGGTCTACATACAGTGGCTTCGTCTAGCAATCAGATAGTACATGCATCATCAACGATTCTTACGTTAAAGGAAACTCGCACAGGTGACCCTTACCATATATTAAGCTAAATACCTAAACTTGCTTCACAGACGATAATAGGGTAGCTATGCAGTCGGGGAACTTAGTATGCAACCTGGTAGTATTTTTGATGCTCGGTCAGTTCGTAGGATTCTCGAAGTGTATGAGATGATAGGTGGCCGCACACAACGACTTAGGTTATAGGAGTCTCGTTGCAGGTGAGCCGCTGAGACCTACTATATAAGGTCACCGTTGACAAAATGCATGGTGTTTTGCATCTTGGTACCTATGTTAACTCTTTCTCATTTTAGGCCTTAAAATACATTTGTGAAGTGGTAGATTGGTTCTAGCTAAGATTAGGACTCGACATTTAGCTTAGTGTCTGAAAATATTGTAAGCGACGCGGTTTATGTGTTTAGGCCATAAAACACAAGGTTTGTTATGTTGGCCACAAAACATAATGGGTTTGGTTGTACCCGAAGAAGAACTCGACATCTAGCTTAGTGTCGAAAAATAATGTAAGCAACGTTATAAGGTTTTCTCCGCCGAAAGGGAGCTTGTTGATTAGTGAAGTAACTCTCGAGTTGGATACTCGGGGAGTAGAGTAGGGCGAAGAGGAGCTTCGTGACCGAACCACTATAAATCACCGTGTCTGGTTTGCATTTTCTTTTACCTTTCTCTTTACTTATGTCTTTACATTTATTGCTTTACGTTTACACTTGCATTGTGATTATGATTGTGTGAATTGTTGTGTATGTTGTGTTAGCCATGGTTGTGTAGCTCTTTGTAGTAAACATTGTGAGTGTGGAAATATTGATAGAATATGCACTAGTTATTGTAAATCTATTATCGACACTTCTCATACTGCGTCAAACTTAATTGGTGATTTAATACAAAAGATCTAGTCCGAAAAACCTCTTCTGGAGGCGGTCCTATAAATCGGGCGGCCCCCTGATGTACTAGGCGGCCCCCATATATTTATGGGACCGCCGGTAGAGAGTGATGTAATTTTTGTAGTGACTAATCTAAAGTTTTTTTATTAATGGAAACGTAATCACCCCACCCCACCTCTACGGTTTCCATAATTGGTACCAGAGCCACGTCGCTCTAGTTTTCAAAACAAATAGTTTTTAAAATATAGTACGATCCATGTATCAAACTACCCATGAAGGGGGATTAAATATGAAAAGTGTTTTGTTGCTTGATTCGTAATAATTTTGTTGTTAGATATACTTCGTATAAATAGCTTGAAGGAAAATCTTCTAAAAGAGTTTGGAATTGTCAATATATTGTATTTAGTCGTAAGAGTAGAAATGGCGTCCAAAACACGTTTTTTATGTGCTGAAACAACTTCTTAAAGTTCTACGTTCTATAGTCAAGTAACCAAATAATTATGTACACAAAATGCGTTTTTGGGTCACTGGTGGCGGTCCCATAAATATTATGGCAGCCCCCATATATATCTGGGGGCCATCACCTTTCCGGGGGCCGTCTGTCAATTTCAACAGAATTTGGCAAACTTGGAAAAATCATATAAAATCAACCGTAAGTCTGTAGAAGTCGTGTCACCTGCCATTTTAAAGATAATTGAGTCTACTTTAATTTAAAAATACTTTCAAGTCTTCATTCTAAACTTAAATAAGTCAGAAATGCAAAATACTACATAGTGGTCAAAACTTTGAGTTCTGTTTTAACGTAAAACTTGTATTTTACATTTTCCTTTGAGTCGGGCATTTCTAATTGATATATCCTTGAAAAATAGTGTATTTGTCCTTTCAAAATATTGATCTTAATTAATTTTTGAAATGGGGAGGAACTATTTTATTTTCAAATCAAATTAAGCTAAGTATACATCGTTATATTTAATACACAAAATGACGACGAATATCTTTATGTGTATGCTAGATGATTATGTGTGTTTACTTTTGTTTTAACTTGGTTAATAGATATTAACAAGTAATCATTACTATTTGTTATTGAGCTAATTATATATCTAAATCCATGTGCCATGTATGCTATTTGTATGTTACTAGTTTTCCGGATTATGCCTACAAAGAATTACACTAGATTTCTTGCGTTAAGTTGTAAAATTGTTTGTGCATTGCATATAGGCATAGATCACTATATCTACAAGTGTTACATAAACGTCTTGTAGATCATTTTGAGTGTAGTAACCCATTTAAGAATGAGAATTCAATAGTTTGTCAAGTGTGTGAAAAAATAATGTTCTAAGATCATATTTTAAAACCCGTCACTAAAATGTTTCCAACACATTAACTCTTTTCCAACAAGATGTCTAAATCTTTTCATCATCTTTTGGTGTTTGACCTTGGGTTGGTTAAACAAAATAAAAGATTGTATTAATACATTAGTAATTAAGTAAAAGAAAATGTATTTTTAAACTTTGCTTGTACTTGCATTGTTCTAATACACACACATAATTATATTCTTTTTATAAACATATAGTGTTTTACAAAAGACGTGTGTTGTATTAAAATAGTTAGAAAAATCATTCATATACTAATAAAATGTCAAAAACTATGCATACTATGCATAACAACAAATAATTTTTTGCACACGCATAATATATGACAATCTTGAAGTAAGAAATTAACTTGTCATTATTCATCAACCTCACACCTACAACTAGTCTTAGGATTAGTGGAACACACTATGAAAATCTTTATTTGTCTTCTTTTAAAAGAGTGTTTGTGAGGGTCAAGAAAGATTTCATAGTATATCATCTCATTATTCCAAAACTTATGATTGATGTTATTATCGATCTAATTGACAAGTGTCGAGTATGGACAAGAAAATCAGATCTTATTTGTACCAGCTTTAAGATTATATCAAAATATAACAAGAGATATTATCTTAAACCTACATACTCAATCACACTCAATTGATATGAAAATAATGACATCCCTATCCAAGACGATAAGAATATGCATCAGATCATAACTCACACTTGTATAGATGATGTCATATTGAGTCTACTTGTCCAATAGTCGTGTTCTAAATATTTGGCAAATATATGCATAAAATACACAATGAAGTAGGATTGACGACTTGAATGTTTTGTTCAAAATATTCAAGTAATTTACCTTGTAATGCAATTGGTAAAGTCGTCATCTCTAAAAAGCCAAACATGAGCAAATGCACAACATATGTAACTTTGCTCAAACAATTCAAAAGCACAACTCAAAACTCAAACTATCTTCTCATTAAAACTCTCTCTTACTTTATCAAATAAGCATAATATTTCTTCTTCACCAAATAAGAACCCTTTAACCATTTAAGGTTAGGATTAGAAAGAATTGAACATATTCCACAAACCATTTTTGTGCTTTCTTTCAATAGGTGATCGTAAGAGAATTTTGAATATGAAGATGATTATTATTCAAACGATAATCAATCTCACTATTCAATCTAATTACAAAATTAGAAGATGAACATGAAATCGAGATTAGGATTTATCTAGATCACGGAAATATCAATCAAATGACCATAAATATTTTTCCGAGTCTACATGTTTAACTATCCTTGGTTAACATGAAACCATGAAGTCGATTGCAAGACAACAAGATTAGTCATCAAATTGCAACTCACACTTGCAATGAAGATGTTTTATTGAGTCTAAAGTGTTCAAATGTTTGTGTTATTAGCTATGGTCAAATTATACATGCTAAACTTAACACACTCTAAGTAGGATTGACTACTTATGAATTTTCATCGGGAAACTTATAAGTACTCCAACTTGATAAGCAAGACTTGGATGTCATTTCCAAAAAATCAAACCGAGAACCCTTATTACTTATACAAGTTTCTCTTAATAACCTAATATCAACACCATCTCCCAAATAATAGAAAAATGATCCTTGCCCAAATTTGGCACCTCCACGGATTGATGAATCCTTCGTCCTAGATTCATCTTCGATTTAGGTAGATCCGCCCAATGGCATTAGATTTAAACATCTTCCTCTTGTCAATCTCTTGCTTAAAATTCTAACATACATGTAACTAAACTTTAGTTAATCATCATTTATTTCTACAAAGAAACAAACACAAGATCTATTGAGGTAAATAACCTTAATTGGATTTCTTTCATAAAAGACATGCAAAGGTGCATTCTTTGAACACTCTCATTGTAGAGCATTACACATTGTCACTCTTAAGCATACTTCTAGGTCCTAGATGACTCATTCTCTCTTATACATACAACAATTGGCTTGCTCTCTCATTTAACCTTAGAATTCCACACATCTTGATTAGGATTATGCGAACCAAAATTAAAGCATGTTAGTTGAGTCATGTTAGGCCCTCTATGAAAAGATAATACAAATTTTATCTTTGCTACACTTCATTAGGCAAATATAGGAATTCTATTTTGTCTAACATGAGAATGACTACTAGAGAATCTATTGCACTAGAAATTCAATTTGACCTAACGGTTGAATTGCTTCCAAGAGTGAAGTTGGGTTCGTGGTATAACCCGTAAAAATGGTCGTGTTTAGCCTGAATTGAGCACCACTAGTGATAGTCTCATATTCATTCTCTAATTTGATTAAATGGCTCTTCCTAAATATGCCTAATGATAGTCTACATCGATAGACTTTGTATTTCATTAGGAGTGCACACTAAGCAAGTAGAAATTAGGTTTCTTCTTAGTCAATTTAGACTAAAATCACATCTAGGACACATGCGACCTCACATATTTGGCTTTGAAGCTCAGAGAAAACTTGCTCCTGTTCTGATGCAATTATGAGTACTTCCTATTAATTTTTGATGCTTAAATGATTAATTGCATATCTATGAAATGCGTGTCTATTATAAAAGGTGTTTGTCTTTTTCTAGCTATTTAGATAAAATATCTCTTAGTAATCTAAAATAACACATGGGTTCTAAATGCTAAATGCGACATGGGTTACATGATGAATTACACTTAAAATATCATGTATGTTTGCGTCATCTTACAGACCTTACATAGTTAATTGGGCACCTACACAATGTTAGTGTTGATGTATACAAATAAGGTTTAGATCTCCATAACATGTCTTACACATTTAATACTTGTGATTATTGAGTTGATGCATGCTTAGATTAAACTTGCATGCTATATATATATGTCATAAACATCTATGAATATATTTCTCATCACTAGAATACTTTTCTTTGCGTCGCGGGTCACTAATCTAAATTTTTCAAAAGAGACATAAATGGACTTAAATCTTTAGAGATCTTCCTTCACACATTTCCTTAATCATCATCTCCCTTTCTTCCAAATAATCCACTCTTTGTCACGGAAAAGTTAGATGCAAATATAATACCCTTCTAAGTAGGTTTGTGTTAACCTTAAAATATGTTGACTTATCTAGAATTACATTAGTTATCATTAGGCAAGACTCGCAGGGACTAGAATTGTTAAGTTAGAATAGTTTCCCTTGTCTTGACCTATAAATACCCCCCTCCATACTTCCATGGAGGGGTGAGGATTCATTTTTGTATCATTTCACCAAAGTGTGTGATGTTTTTCTCTTTCAAAACACATAACATCCTTTCCTTTTTCTCTATCTAAATAATTACTGTTTTTTTTTTTGCTAAGTTCTTGTAATCCCCCCGACCTCCAGATCGATCTTGTTATGTTTCTTAATGTTAACAATTGGTACCAGACCTAACAAGGGTGTCTAGTAATTTGTGGTGTTGTGTTTTGGTTTCATTGTGATATAATTGAGCTTTATTTTTGTTCATTTTTTCTTGCTTAACAAGATTCGGCTTATTCATGATCTTATAGTCTTGTTTATATTTTTTTTAGCTCAAATTCCTAAAAAAAAAAACCTGTTCCATATTCGATGTCACGGTTTAAATTTATTGTGGGCTTATAGGCGTTGGCTTGGATTTGGCATATTTATCAAAAATTTGTTCACTTTTCTATTAAACTCTATTTGTGTTTTAAAAAAAAACGAATTTTTGTCTTAAAAGGAGTCACATGTTCTTTTTGGGTTTTGTATGAGTTTTTTTTAAAGTTTATATTCGCAGCTTATTGTGGGTTAAAAATAGCTTTAAGAAGCTTATTTGTGGCTTATTCTTGTGAAAAACAAATTTCATTCGAGCTTATTTTAGAGTTTTTTTTGGGTTGCTTTGTTTGAACGCGGGCTTAAAGAGAAGATAAGAACAAGGTTTGAAAACAAAAAAGAAGGAAGAGAAGAAGAAGACAACAAGGACGACAGTACAACCGGATACGCAGTTTTTTTAACCGAATACACAGCCTTCATCAACCGAATTCGCAGTTCTCAAGGATCACCGAATACGCAGTTTTTTTAACCGAATACGCAACCTTCATCAACCAATTTCGCAGTTCTCAAGGTTCATCGAATACGCAGTTTTTTTAACCGAATACGCAGCTTCTTTCATGCACCGAATTATCAACTCAACTAGTACAAACTATACACGTTTCTAAGTTAATTCGGGTTTTTCGATTTCGAGTGTCGGTTCATTACGGGACTTCTAACCTATACCATTGTGATCGCGATCCTTTTTCGATCAACGTGGTGTATTTACTTTTTACTGACGATAACCACTCGAGTCCGCGAGAAGCAAAAGAAGTACGTTACATTGTAGGGAATTTAAATGAAGAAGACGACTTTAAAAATAAGAGGGAACTATTTTTATTAAACTAATTTCGAAATTCGCACATTCAATCCCTAGAGTTCAAGTCAGATTAACCATTTGTCCTTTAGTGGTTTATTAATCCTCTTTGTTGAAATAGCTTTTCACCGTTAGTCCTTAGAAGTTATAATTCAGCCGTTAGCCCTCCGAAGTGTATCGTTATTGCACCGTTAATCCCCATATTCATAATTAACAACCATTAATCATTCAAAGCCAAAAAACAACACAACAAACATGATACATAACACTAAAAATGATCCGAATAAAATTCACTAAAATGACAAATGGCTAAAGATTCGGATTACGATGACAAGTGATCACGAAGTTGATTTGGTATCCCTTATTTGAGATTGAATTGGGTTTCACGAAGGTGTATACTTATTTCATCATCGAGACTTCCTTATACTTTCTACCCCTTGTCTTCAAACCCAATCTATCGATTGTGACTTGCTTGAACGTATACAGCTTATGATTAAGACTTGGATTATCTAGTTATTAACTGATGTAAGGAGTTACATTGTAGTGCTCACGGGTTAAAGCTATCACTTAAAGTAGTTATATTGTAGTTGTAGAATATCTTAACACATATATGGAAGGATTCGTTTTGGGTTTTAGAGAGGGAAAGAGATGGTTGGATGAACACTTAGAGAGAGACAGAGTAAAAAGGAAATATTCGATTAGTGAAATATGAGAAAATGAACAACCAACACCCTCTTCATGTGTGGAGAGGGTTTATATATGTCATACCAAGGCCAGCCATGGGCCCTTAGTGGGCTTGTCCATAGGCCTTTGGCCCGGTTAGCTTACTAACATAACATTACTAATTACTACAAGCTATGACTACCTATATTGGAAGTGACCGATTCTTTTCTGTATTTCTAACAATCTAAGGGAGGTCACTCTAATTTACAAAAATTTAAACTTAGCATACTATGCTTTCACTTCGGTCTTGAGCTCGTAGTCTTAAACTTCAATCATTAACTTATGATTTGATGTAGTGAAACATAGAACTTTAGATGGTGAGCTTGTTGTGCTTTATCTTTGATTGAATGTGAGAATGTGATCTTGAACACCTTGAGATCATCAACCAAGCATAATCTCGTTTTGACATCTTGTAAACTTTGCCATCTCGTGAACTTGTGACTTCTGGACTGACATGCTCATACCTTTCTTGATTTGTTGATTTGAAAAGCTTTAATAATCGCATCTTCTTGAATTTCTTTACGTTAACAACTTCATCGCTTCAAGAGGAGAGGTACGGTAATCTAGAGTAGCGGAGTCTTGAAACATGTACCTTGAGCTTCATGATGTCTTTTATGTTGTTGTTCGGTCGGGTACGAGGCATGTGGCTAGAAGCTGTGAGTCAGGCTGGAACCAAGTACACCTCCATGACCAGCTTTAAGTACCCTGAAATAAAAACAGTTAGCAATAAAGCGGGGGACAATATGGTTTGTACATTTTCTCGCGTGTTTGGTTAAGTAACCTTCGAGCATCCTTCGTAGGACCGACCTGATACAGGTAGATTCAATTTAAGAAGAATCTCCTTGATATGATTTCCAGCTGAAGTATCAAATCTTTCTAACATATATGTATCAGATTCAACAAACTTACGACATGTCCACCTTATCCGAAAACTCTCAAAGCAGACTACACGATAAGAGTGAACAACTAGTAAGTAATCCATCGATTGAAATAAAAAAATTGATTTACAAATCAATCGATATGTCACTTGCTAAAGTGGTGTTTTGACCATTCAAGAGTGATTAATCAGTTCAAAAAAATTCATCACAATCGTCAATTCATAACCTGGATAACAAGTTTGATTCGTATATAATCGCGAACTTCGTTTCTATTCAGTTGTCCACGAAGTTGATTCAGATAAATCGCATAAGTCACCTACCATGAGCATGTTTATGTTGGCTCAAGTAGGTTTTCCATCCTTCGTAGTGAATTGAAATCACTCGGAATGATCTCTGGCAAAATTCAACAAGGAATAATGCGTAGGACTCTTAATATGTTAACTTGTTATTCACATTGTGTGACATAGCAAGCATGATTTGACAAGTGTCCTAATGAGATTTATGGATGATCTCTTTTGGCTCTAGACTCAATAGTGCACTTTATTTTTAGGGACCGGTGGCTGGAGCAGACTGCCACCTTTTCAATATCAACTAACTCGGAGTGAGTAAATTAATAGAATTGCATGGTAATCTTCGTAAGAAAGAAGACAAGAGTCAGTTGAGAGACCTAAGTGCTAGGGAGAGGTGGGCATAGCGTCACTGGGTCCATGACTGTCTTTAATGTCATAACAACAACTTAGTGTTGCAAACAGATTATGTATGACCCGGTTTCTCCTAGTGGTTGGAGTGCTTCTTTTTTTCACCATTTATCCCTTACATTTCTTTCATTCTTCAACCCCTTCAATGCTTTACCGAGACTTCAAAACTTACACCTTGTTGGGGTTGATTCCAGTGTTAGCTCCTTCTCAATCGGCAATTATTCTTAATTCTCACTTTTTTTTCCTGTTTGTATCATACCGAAGGACTTCTACAAAAACTCTATGGACATCCCTGGGTAGATCCCTCCAGTTCTGGATGGATCATGGGATTTGAATACCTATACCTAACCACCTTATAACTCCATAAAATTAAGTCTACATGTTTCTCGGATCTTTTGGGTATTTCCTGCACAATCGAAACCAAAATCATTTGAAAGTCAATCAAAGTGTTTGATAATAAAATATCAAAAGATTTACACTTTGAAGTTTGTCATCATCACCAAAATTTCCCCCATAACATGTGCAGGCGTAAATCGTAGTTACATGCAAAGTGTTGACAAGTTGCATTGAGTCCATTTATATATCACAAATCATCACAATTTTCTAGAATTTAGTTTAAATCACATTTTCTCCCCTTATCCAAAATGTTAATCCCTTGAATCTTTTGATATCACTTTGATTAAACTTCGGGACCAAAATGTTACACATAATCACTATAAGGAACAATTTGTAATGCTCCCCCTCAAGTTTTAAGGTATATAAGACTGTGAGAGTACAAAACATATTTGAAATTTTTTGAATTTACTAAAAATTTTGAAAATTTTATACTCGATCACACCTTATTTTCACACATAAGTCCTCCACTACATAATAATACAAAATTCACAAGTTTATGATATAACGAAATGACCCTAGTGAGATATGAAACACATATGACGAAGTCATATTGTTTCTTTGCAGCAGTCTGAAGGTCAGTTCTGTCTAGAGTCTTCGCCTAAACCCCATCAATTTTCTTCTCACAAACTCCTCATCATCCTCCTTTCCTTTAGCAGCTTGTTAATAGACCTTGAATCATGATAATGAGCTCCTTTTCCTTATTCCCAACTGTGCTCCATTTTCTCTTTGGCAATACTCCATGTCGATATCGTTGTATGTCTTTGAGTGAACGAAAGAAGCCTGGTTAATGTGCCATCACTAACTTGTACAGTTCGGTACGGAGCCGCATGCAACTTGTTCCCTCTTGAAAGAGTCGTCGCCCCCCACCCCACAATAAAGATAATCCCTTGAGGGCTTTGTATGGGAAGTGCACCGGGGCCTTTTTTTTGAGACTGATCTTGTAAGTAATCAGCCTTTGGTGATGTTGATATGTTTTTGATAACTTTCAACTCCAAGTTGAAGATCTTTGACTCGTTTTTGAATAACCAGACTTCTGGTGAAC
This sequence comes from Tanacetum coccineum, assembly GCA_026074375.1. Taxonomy (NCBI): domain Eukaryota; kingdom Viridiplantae; phylum Streptophyta; class Magnoliopsida; order Asterales; family Asteraceae; genus Tanacetum; species Tanacetum coccineum. Next base: position 8,213 of record BQNB010016834.1, on the reverse strand, counting down.
ATTCTTAGTGCTATTGCGAAGTCAGCAACATCATCCCCTGAAAGATTTGTGAGTCGATTCTGAACCACAAGAAGTAACATGTCCTCGATATCATTGATCCGAAGTCGTGGAAAGTCACCTTCCTTGAATCTGTATAATACGTTATCAGCTCTTCTCACTACAATCTCTTCCAAGTACCCGTATCTATGTTTCCTCATTACCTTGACATGAGTGACTACCAAAATACGTTTTGTAACAATATTCTTCTCTCTTGATTGCCTGCCTCTTTGCATATACATAGAAGGGACTTATGTTGTTCTCTCCAATGTCTAGATACCTCATAACGCTATTTTATCATAAGCACAACTTATCAGGACCTATCCAGATGTGTTGGAACCCATGTCTTCATGCCTGGTAGATAACTGTGAGGCGGGTAGCCTTTTCTTGGTAGTAACGTCGTGTATATCATAGTTGAAACTCCTCCTTTTAGATACTTGAGATCATTGTTGATGAAGTATTCAAATGGTATTCTTTGATGTTTTCCATGCGTGATCAAAGGAAGGGGTTTGGAAAGATCAAATGGGTAGTCACCACCTTCAGGATTTTCCCAATCAAGCTTTTCTAAAAGAGGCGTGTAGCATTCTTCAAGTCATATTCAAATTCACATAATAGAGCGGGTGCCTTTGAGAAGTCTGAATGCGGCCCTACCGGATTTTTTTTGATTAAATTCTTGATTTTCAGGCCATTCAAGATGTATCCAGAGAAGTCTATCGGAGTGCTCATCAATTCATCAAGTACCCTTATAAACGATTATATCAGTAGAAGTAGAAGCGGCGAGAGTCATCAACCACTTTTAGAGTTGGCCTGTTCTGTAAAGCCTTTCCTTTATACCAATCCAGAGATTAGTGGGTTCTAAAAGGTGTGTAGGTTCTTGAACCATCACGTCTTAGAGGCATCCCTTTCAGGTTCATCATCATTATCACCCGGAATCCCTTTCTTGATCTTGTAGCTATGTCTAAATCGTGCAACCTCAAACACCTGGTTCCACTTATTGAACAGACTTTCCAAAGGTAATTAATTGAAACTTGGTGCCTTTGAGAAAGCTAGATTGTTGAATCTTTATTTTTTCGGACATGTGGTTGGTTTCTGCCAAAAATCTTTGCTTTGTCTTTCTCTTCTTTAAAACCCTCGGTCCTAATCCAGCGCAAGGGTCTTCTCTTTTATCCTTGTCTTTTTTTGTCCACGCTCACATGAATATACATCATAAGGAGAAGAAGAAATCTTTGTCGGATCGTAAGATTTTTTTCAAACTATCATAGCACTCGTGTCCAGGAGCTGCCAGATATGATTCACTTTTTCCCTCCATTTTTGTCCGATAAGGGATCTTCTTTAACTCAAATTCTGTAAGTGTAGTAGCAGCCTCATCAAGTAAATGGGGTTTGAGAAGAGACCGTTGCTAGAGTTAACTTCATCACTGAATTCTTTAATCAACTTTCGATCACAGGTGGAGCGAAGTTAGACACTTCCTTGGGCATAATCTGAGGCGGTTGATCTTTTAGTTGCTCTTTGATTCTTGTCGTGAGAGACTCTGAAAGGAATTTCATGAATTCTTCTCTGGTTTCTCCCAACTGTGTGTCTAGATGTTCATCAACTAAAGTTGTCACTTAAGTGCTAGAGGGTCATTCTTTAAGTTCAGCACACGTCCTTTTTCCAATGTTGTTATTCTATCATTGAATCGAAAGACTGATGCAAAGTCAGGAAGTATAGATAGAGGATTTGTAGTTTCAATTGTCCGGTGGTGGATTGGGTGTTGTCAGAATTGGTGGAGGAGTAAATGTTTTGATGAAATTAGGAATGTTGTGTATACAAGTGAATGATGCAGTGCTAACAGAAACCATTAATCAGTAAGAAAGACGTGGGCTGCGCCTGAGTTCTTGGGCTTCATGGTAGACTGAACATCATTTTGGAGATGACAATTTTTTGCATCAGCAATAGGATTATTTTGAAACAAAGTTAGGGAATCCCGATGCGAGGTCAAAATGACACAAGAAGAACGGGTATCTGGAACTTTAGTCTTCTAGTATCAGTAGAAATATCACTTTGAGCATCGTCCAACATCTTGTTCTTGATAGTCCTCTAAATTTTTCATTCCCTTGTGAGCCATCATTCATTTTCAGCATCAGCACCCCCCTTTAACAACCTCTTTATCAGTCTGAGTGGGGTTTCTTCATTCTTGCATCAACATCCATCATCAAATTGGTAGGTAGGTATCATCCTTCCCTTTTCTTCTTCACTTTGTTAATCACAAGACACAAAGGTCATTACTTTCAATTCCAGATATCATCATCTTTATCATCAGGGAGTATGAACAAACTCCTCCCTCTTCTGATCATCATCTTCAGATTCTTCTTATTCTGCTCTGAACAAAGTCTTGCTCAGTACACTCATCATTCTCCTGCTACTGGCTTCCATTACTTGATTCTTGTTCATTGTTGGTGTCGTCTTCATCAATTCCTTTCCCCAAGACTCTAGATTCACTCTTAGTAGAGATCAATCTTCTGTCACATTGAGACCCATGGTTCTTTATCACCGGTGCCCACTTCACTTGCGACAAGTAGGTGTGATCTTATCAACATTTTTGTTTTTTTAGCCAACCGTCACCAAACCCACTAGGATGTGTCTTGTGAAAGTCCCTTAAGCTCTTCTTTCTTACTTCTTTCATCTGAGCTTCTTCAGTCAAAGCTACTTCAGATAGCAGCTCAATTCCTTTACCACTATTGACATCCACCTTTCCCTTTCTTTTAGACTTTGTTTCCACAAGAGCCTCTCTCATGACGATACCTGCTACTGGAGTAGAAGTAGACTTCTTAGCATGTGTCTTTAATCTTTTGCCCCTTTTGACAGGTTCTTCATCTACAGGGACTAGATTACTGTCCTTCTTAGATGGAGAGGATTTCTTGAATTTTCTAGCAATCTTGGGAGGTACAAACACCCTGTATCATAGCCCTAGATAAGTCTTGTACCTTTTACTTCCTTCATCGGCTGACTGGTCATAACATTCAGGAAGAAAAGCTCCATAGATCTAGTTGAATTCTCTTTGCAACAGACAAATCTTAAGGAGTTAATCAAGTAGTCATCTTTGGAGGTGTGCATCCCAATTTTGTTTCTCCAGGAAAGTGTCTTGTCTTGAATGAGAAAGTGGTGAATGATTACTTTTGTGAAGCGAAGGTAGTACATCTTCTCTTGCTTTTTGAAGGCCCTATTGTCAATCTGGTAAATGAAGTTTCCCAAAGCAGTTCCACATAGTCTACATTTTTCTAATAGAACATACCCCAAAGGATTTGAGCTCTGGAGAGACGAAGCTTGTCAAGACCACTAGACTTTCTAGATAAACCCAGGTTGATAAGAGCAACAAAAGTTCTCTAGGGTTGATGCATCTGATCGACAACAACATCATTGAGTGAATTTATCTCCCCAGTATGACCAAGTTCTCAAGAAAAACAACAATGATCTTCTCAGAAGGAAGGGGATCAAAGTCTCTACCCTGTACTCTTGGGCAAATCTAAAAGATATCTCTGAAGACTTCCAAAGTAAGCTTGAAATCTAAATCTGTTTCTCTTCCTTGTCTAGTTTGTAAACTGTAAAATGTCATGCTTTGGATACTAATTCTAGAAGGGACGCATGTACACTTCAGGGACATCCGCAAGGATGAGAAATGCAGGATAGCATGGAGTAGTGCAATAGACATCGCAGATACTTGAAATGGTGGGTTTCTCCTTGGGGTCAATCCATGAGGGATTCTTCTATAAGCATTTTCCGATATCAAGCCTATTCTCATTGGAACAAAGCTCAAATCAAGCTTTAGTTTGTAAAGCAGTGATGGCAGACTATTCTTGCTAAGAGTTGTCACATTACATTCATATCCAAGCAATATATATATAGAACAGACCAGACAACTAGACATGAAAAATAGCTTATTGATGTAGTACAAGTTTTCCTAACACCGAGACCATGTCACACTATTATAGAAATAATTGAGATACACATGCAAACAAGAGAAACACTATACTCATGTTACCCACACTAACTATCACGCCAACTATTGAAATACAAAGGCAAAGACTAAAGATTTCTAAGGAGAATAGACCTAAATTAAATCTCTAAGTGACACAGATAGGGAATAATTAATATCAATTGATTAAACGTTCGGGGATAAAATGTTACACAATATCTAATAGGAACATTTTAATTCTCTCCCTCAACTTTTAAGGGTATATAAGACAGTGCTTGAGTACAATAATTTGAAATTTTTTGAATTTACTAAGAAATTCTTTAAAATTTTGTACTCAAGCACTTCTCATTATCACCATTAAGTCTACACTACACATTTATATATTCACAAGATTATTATCTACGAGGTTTGACCTGAATGATGAGAATATCATATGCTGAAATCATATGGTTCTTTGAAGCTGCCATAGGTCTTCCCCGTAATCTCTCATAACAAGTTGTCTTGGCTTCCCCCTAAATCAGCAATCCTTTCTTGAGTAGATTCAACACTTTCTTGCAGGCCGCATCAAGCAGTCTTGATGTAAAAAGCCCAAATATTCGAAGTACGCAATTAATTAGTAACTGTAACACCAAAGTCAATTAGGTCCCGGATGTCCGTATTTCTGCTTACACGATAGTGATGATATAAATTGAAATACCAATGTCAACAAAGTCCCGGATATCATAATTATTCCCTCTAAGTAGTCGAAATGAAAACACCTAAGTCAACTAAGTCCCAAATGTACAAATTTCTTTCTACAGAATATCACTAACTTAAGGAATCATCATACTAATCAAACCTATGTGTGCCTCTTTTGTCAACTATTTCTACTCTCTTTGAAAAAATAAGCTTAGTGATTAACCGTTTGAGGCAGCATTTATTGAATCGGAAAGAATTCTTCTCGTGTTTTAAATAATTATACTCCTAACACTTCCCCCTGGGGACTCAAATGATGCATATTGACTAATGATGATATGTCTCTTCCACCATGTGATTGAAATAGTGCACCCAAAAGAAACAAAGAAAGGCCTAAAATTTAAAGAATGTGATTTCAAAAGAAGGCCATGGACTCTATCAAGTATACATATACTCCTTCCCCTTTGCTGGTTTCGACACCTTGGAATCAGCAAAACCTTGTACGTACACATACTTGAGATTGTGTTTGAGGTATAACTAAGCTTAGATCTATCCCGTGAGAATCAACTTCCAGGCATTTAAAAACTAGTTGATTATTTCTAAACAATCCTAAGTCTTTTACAACTATCAGGTGTTGGCAATATTCATCGAATGTCGCTTAAAGCCTATACTCACTAGGTCTCATATTTCAAATAAGTACCTAAAGTTTGAAACAAATGACATCTAAAGCTCGTGTAGTTAAAATCCAGTAACTCCCCTTGAAATTGTTATTCGTCATTATCAAAAACTTTATCTATTTATTCCGTGGCTTATTTTGAAAGACCGTTTTAAAAGATTATTTGATGACGCTTTCTCCTCCTTAAATAATGACCCGTTTTCTATTTAAAGAGCTATTGTCATTGTTTGAGTGGTCGAATCATCTTTGAAAATCTTTTATGTGATTACTGAAAACACTTATTCATTGTAAAAACAACTTTATACCAATAAAAATAAGATTTCTCTTATTTTAACACATAAGCGTACTGACGCGTACACTGATGGTAATATAGGAAGCATGGGTTGTGTTGCAAAGTAAACATAAGCCTTTGCATGGTCATAAAGTAGACCATGCCCGAGAATAAATTCCCGTTGAGAGGTAAAGTTTTCTTTTTGAAATACTTGCCTTTAAGATGATGACCGAGTTGCTATCTGAAATAATAGCAAGCCATTTTGGCATGTTTTGAAAGCTTTTAAAACTTCTGCTCGAACTTTATTTACATCCTCGTATCATTATTAAATGACATTTCTAAGGCCGTAAATGTTATCGATTTTTAGAAGACATGCTAGAGATACATATTTTTATATTTTTCTAATTTTTTAATTTTTTCTTTTTGTTTTGTAAAGTTTTATAAAAGGAAAATCTTTTTGGATTTTTTTTGTTTTCATATATACATATATATATATGATATGAGTTACCACCATCACTCGTCCGTTTCCTCTGCCAGACGTTTCAACGTTTCTAGAGACATGCTTTTCATACCTACCTTATCGATCAAGAAGTTAAATCTCTCTCGAGGCAAAGGTTTAGTAAAGATGTCAGCCAGTTGGTATTCAGTCCGAATATGGTATAGCTCCATGATTCCATTCTCCACTTGCCCCTTTATGAAATGGTAGCGAATATCAATGTTCTTTGCTCTTGAATGTTGAACATTGTTGCGGCATAAAGCAATCACACTCTTATTGTCGTAGTACATAGGGATCTTATTGAATTGAAAGACATAATTTGTTAGCTATGAATGCATCTAAAGGATTTGTGAGCAACACCCAGATAAGGCAATATATTAACCCTCTGTACTCGATATGTCAGTGCTCTTTTGCTTCTTAGACGACCAACTAACAAGTTTATCACCTAAGAAATGAGCGTTTCTCGATGTACTACGTTTAGTATCTTGACACCCCGCATGATCGGCATCTGCATAAGCTGTGAGTGACATATCAGTATCCTTCGAGTACCATAGACCCATGTTAATGGTTCCGTTAAGGTATTAAAAGATCCGTTCACCACTTGTAAGTGCTTTTTGGTAGGCTTAGCCTGATACCGGGCACATAAGCAGACAACATAGTTAAGGTCAAGTCTACTGGCTGTAAGATACATTAAGGATCCAATCATGCCACGGTAAAGTGTAGCATCAACTTGTTTCCCTTGTAGATCTTCATCCAGTTTCTTGTTTTCAATCATGGGTGTGTCGACAGAATCAGTAGAATTTAAACCATATTTTTTAACGATTTTAGAAGCATATTTAGATTGGTTTATGAAGATGCCTCTAGGACATTGAGAAATTTGTAATCCTAAAAAGAATGACATTTGTCCCATCATCGACATCTTAAACTTAGTGGTCATCTGATTAGCAAACTCATTACACATGGCAGTATTAGTGGATGCAAATATTATATCGTCAACATAAATTTGTACCAGTAATAAGTCATTTCCAGCATGCCGTGTGAAGAGTGTTGGATCAACTGCACCTTTGGAGAATTGTTAAGAGATAAGGAATCTTGACAGCATATCATACTATGCACATGGTGCTTGTTTTAGACCATAAAGAGCCTTTTTGAGCTTATACACATGCAATGGGTTGTCTTGATCAACAAATCCTTCTGGTTGAGAAACGTTGACCTCTTCTTTGAGCCCGCCATTCAAGGAAGCCGTTTTGACATCCATTTGGTATATTGTTATATTCTTGTAAGCGGTATTTGCTACGAAGATACGAATGGCCTCTATTCTAGCAACCGGTTAAAATGATTCCTCGAAATCGATTCATTCTTCTTGTCTGAATCCTTGAGCAACGAGTCTTGCCTTATTCTTTAATACCCCTCCAAATTCATCTGTCTTGACCTTATAAATCCATTTCAGCTTGATCAAGAAAACTTTATCTGGACACGGCACCAATTCTTAAACTTCAAGTCTTTCAAATTCATGAATCTCTTCTTGCATTGCATCGATCCATGACGGTTCGGTCATTGCTTGTTTAAAGTTTTTTTATTCTACTGAAGTTAGGAAGGCATCAAAGTAACACCACATGGCATCAGTTTCAAGTTACTTCCTTATAGATACAGAGCGAGAACGATCACCGATCACGTTTGCTATAGGATTATCCTTAGTCTATCTACCAAGGTGTTCAAATGGAGTGTGGATTTGTATCACATGAGATGACGATCCTTAAGAAGTTGAGTCTTGTGGAGATTCATTAAGTGGATCATCATGAAATGTTGGTGTTTTTAGTGATTCTTCAAAACCTTGAGAAGTGATTGGAGAATGTTCTTGTTCTTGTGATGAGGGAGTACTTGTTAATGGAGCATCATGGTTAATGGAGATTGACACAGAAGAATCAGCTAAAACTTTAGCTCTTGGAGCAGCAGCTTCTTGAACTAGAGAAACAATAATTGTTAGAGGATTAAAGTACTTATCTAACATTGGTTGAAACAAACGATCCCAATCATCTCTGTTTGGTGGAATACAAGGTTGTTGAGAAATAGGGTTTGAAACGAGTCCTGAACTGGATGTACC
>BQNB010016833.1:19552-60583 GCA_026074375.1 Tanacetum coccineum | reverse complement strand
GTTTTAACAGACTTCACAGTGGTTGTTATAGATTTATGATAACTTATTTGGTTTTAAGCAGCTTAACAAAAATGATTCTAGCTTATTTTGAAACCTTTTAATGGCCGGTTTAGATTATTTCATTGCTTATCCTCTTCGTAGCTCATTTTGTTAAACTGCTTATTTCATTTGTAGCCTATCATTTACTAGTTTCAGTGGCTTATTATTGTGGTTTAACATCTTTTTCTAGCTTATGTAGAGATTATTTGGCTATGGCTCATTAAGTGGTTATTAGTTTTTTTGTACTAAAAGTGGTAAATCCTCATCAACAACTAATTTTGGTCCATCTCTTTGGGCTTATCCATTTAGATCAAATTGGTATTTTCTTTTAACAAAGTCAAGAACACAAAGACGATCTCTATAGCTTATTTTGAAAAGTTTCTTTATGGATTAAATTGGTGTTTCAACTTTCTCTTCTTCAAACTCTTCTAGCTTATTAGTAAGATTTTCGTAGCTTATTTTGCGAGTGAAACAATTTGTGTTAGGAACACGAAAGTGTCGGTCACTTCCATAGGTATCATTAGATAGCTCGTTTAGTTATTTTTAGAACTTAAGTAGGCTTGTTATCCCAAGGCCCATGGAAAGCCCATGAACCTCAAGCCTAAACATCATACTTAGGAAGTATATATACCTTTTCCATGCTATGGAAAGGGTGTTGGTTGTTCATTTTCACATACACTTAATGCATTTTCCTTTCATGTTTACTTTCTCTCTCTAAAGTGTTTATCCAACCACTCTCTCTCTAAAACTACATCTCTTTCCCTCATCAAGTATGTTATGAGATAACGATCATTTGGTATCAGAGTCATAGAGTGATGTGTTTAGTTTTTGTGTTTTACATTTGATTCGTGTTGTTTTTTTACAAAACCATACGTATTTTTCTTATTTTTCTTTGTTTTTGAAGCTCCTCTATACACTAAAAGATCATTTACATAGGTAAAGTCGATCTAATATCCTTAGATATATGTGTATGTGCTTAGAATCATTAAAAAATATCACTTTTGTTCATCTTATTGTGTTCAAAAACCTTATGAAGAATAAAATCTTGATTTTAAATTTTTCGGCTTAAAAACCTTAAAGTTTCCATTTTTCTTGTTCCTATAGGATTACTAACACTAGTTATACAAATTTTTTTGCAAAACAACCATCAAAAATGTGTCTTTTTGTGTTTTTAAAATTTTGGGTTTCGAATTAGTTGTAACCGGTCTACTAAGGATTAGTGGAAACCGATCTACTCAGAATCAGTTTCAACCGATCTACTAAAGTCAGTTTCAACTGATCTACTCAAGTGCTAGTATCAACCGATCTACTCAGTTAGTTAGAACCGATCTACTTAAACTCTAGTTGGAACCGATTTATTATTTTTTAGCTGAAACCGATCTACTAAATTTTTAGTGGAAACCGATCTATTTTTGTTTTTTTAGCTGAAACCGATCTACTAAATTTTTAGTGGAAACCAATCTATTTTTTTTAGTTAAAACCGATCTACTAAATTTTTAGTTGAAACCGATCTACTAAATTTTCAAAATTATACGGTTTATTTTTTTGACTTGTAAAATCCTGTGAAACATTAACTTGTTTTCCCGGTTTTGTCAAGAATTGTAAAATCCAGTATAAGTTTTAAGACATAAAACAAACAAAAGACAACTCATAACAACACAATTACTTTCAATCACTGTTCGATCAAACAGTAATCTTTTAACATATAAATTTCTCAATGACGACTCTTGCTGACAAAACGATTCTTTCGGGTGCTGACAGTCGTCCACCTATGTTGGAAAAAGATATGTACGATTCTTTGAAAGGTAGAATGAAGCTATACATGATGAATAAACAATATGGATGAATGATCCTTAAATCTGTTGAACATGGTCCACTTATTTGGCCTACGATTGAGGAAAATGGTGTGACTAGGCCAAGAAAATACTCTGAATTGACTCATGCGGATGCAATTCAAGCTGATTGTGATGTCAAGGCAATAAATATCATTCTTCAAGGATTACCACCAGAGGTCTATGCACTTGTTAGCAATCATCAAATCGCCAAGGAACTATAGGAAAGAATTCAACTTCTCATGCAAGGAACTTCATTGACGAAACAAGAAAGAGAGTGTAAACTATATGATGAATTTGATAAGTTTGCTTATAAGAAGGAGGAAACACTATGTGATTCCTACTTGAGATTTTCACCGCTACTCAATGACATAAACATCTACAATGTGAAACTGGAACAATTTCAAGTAAACACCATGTTTTTGAAAACCCTTCCTCCTGAGTGGAGCAAATTTGTAACAGATGTCAAACTAGTTCGAGACTTGCACACAACTAATATTGATCAGCTTCATGCTTACTTAGGACAATACGAATTTTATGCAAATGAAGTTCTTTTAATGCATGAACACAACTCAGATCCACTTGCTTTGGTTGTAACCCATCAAATGACCCAATATCCTTATCAAACTCATCAAAACTTATACCAAAACTCTCAATTTCAACCACAAGTTTCACTATATCAGTCTCCACAATATGGATCACCTTATTAGTCTCAATAATACTCAACCAATCAACCATCAACATCTCTTTCAATCACTTATCCATCCAATGATTATCAAACATTAGTTCACCACAATGTTTATTCTCTACAACCATCCATCTCTTAATTGGAATATGCTCTTACAGTCAACCAACAACCACAACAACCTGAATTTCCACAACTAGACTCGGGTCTAACTGTTCCAGTGTTTAAGCAAGGTGACGATCCCATTGATGCCATCAACCATATGATGCATTCTTATTAGTCGTTGTCACATCTCGCTATACTACTGCTAACAACCAGCTGAGGAATTCATTATAACCCTAGGCAACAAGCTACCATTAATGATGGAAGAGTGACTTTAAAACCAACTCAAGGGAGGCAAATTTCTTTTGCTACGAGTACTACTAGGACCTACACTCCAAGAGCAAGTGGAAACAATTCTAGGAAACAAATGAGTGTTATTTGTTACAACTGCAAAGGAGAGGGACACATGTCTAAACAATGCACTAAACCTAAAAGGAAACGGGATGATTCTTGGTTTAAGCATAAAGTGTTGCTAGTACAAGCTCAAGCAAATAGTCAAATTCTACATGAAGAAGAGCTAGCATTTTTGGCAGATCCAGAAATTGCAGAAGGTCAAGCCACACAGACAGTCATTACCCACAATTCCACTTATCAAGACAATAATTTGGATGCATATGACTCTGATTGTGATGAACTCAATACTGCCAAAGTTGCTCTTATGGAAAATTTGTCTCATTGTGGTTCAGATGTTCTCGTTGAGGTACACAATCCTGATAATATAGATAACAACATGATAAATCAAGATGTGCAGGTGAGGTCGTCTTGTGAACAGTCGAGTATTGTGAATCATTCAGAGACTAAAATAACCAGTGATAGCAATATCATTCCTTATTCTCAGTATGTGAAAGAAACACAAAAGGAAGCTGTTTAGAATTCTAACTCCTCTGCACAACAAGATGCACTGATATTATCTGTGATAGAACAACTGAAAACCCAAGTAATTAATTGCACCAAGATTAGTCTGGACAATAAAAGTGTCAATGAGACTTTAACTACTGAGTTTGAAAGATATAAAGAACAAGTTAAAGTTTTGAAATAAGGACAAAATGTTGATTTAAAATGTCAAGATAACATTTCAGATTCATGTGAACAGTCTGTCGAGATTGATCATCTTAAACAAACTCTTTCTGAACAATTAAAAGAAAAAGAATATTTAATGCAAACAGTTACTCTTCTCAAAAATGATTTCAAGAAAGAAGAATCTAGAAACATTGATAGAGAAATTGCTTTAGAAAAGAAGATCAAACAGCTGGATAATATTGTTTATAAAAGAGATAAATCAGCACAAACTGTTCATATGTTGACAAAACCATAGTTTTTCTATGACCATACCACTAAACAAGCTCTAGGTTTTCAAAATCCTTTCTATCTAAAGAAAGCTCAGCAGTTGGAACCAAAGGTTTATGATGGTAATGTCATTAAGAGCACTAATACTATTGTGATTCCTGACTCCAAAGAGACCCTAATGCTTACTGAAGAGAGTCGTTCAAAAATGCTTTTAAAACAACAGGATCCAATGGTTTTAGAAAAAAACGTTAATACCACACCTGTTGATTATGTTGTTCTTAACTAACTTTCTCAAGATTTTGAAAAGGGATTTGTTCCACAAACAGAATTATCTGTGGAACAAGCCTTTTGGTCTCAGAATTCTATGAATTCTTCAGATCCTAGTCCTTCTTGTAGACCCACCAAATTCGAGGTTCCAAAAGAACTTCCTAAAGTCAGCATGGTAAATACGAGTTTGAAGAAACTTAAACACCATCTTGTTGGCTTTGACGTGGTTGTCAAAGAAAGAACCACGACCACAACCATCACTGAGGGATCGTGGGGGTTTGAACATACAAAAGCTTGTTTTAGGGATTGAATTATTCCATTTGTAAAATCTCTAAAGGAGATATTCAATACATTATATCAATATTTAATTGATGAACTTACTGAAGTCCAAAATGTCTTTCATCAAATGGAACATGCTGTGGAACAACATCGTTTAGAGTCCAAAACGTTTAAAGTTAAAATGAATCAAGTTTTAAATGATAACGAATGACTCTTGGAACAAGTCATTAACAAAGATATAGTGAACATAATTATGAATTCCACTGTGGATAATGCTTCTGTGAATATGCATGAATGTAAAAAGTGTCTCAAACTTGAGACTGAGCTTCTCAACAAAAAGGATTTCATTAAAAAAGAGACTTATGATAAACTGTTTAGAAGTTATACAACTCTTGAAAAACATTGCATTTCTTTAGAAGTTGATACTCAGCTTAATCAAGAAATTTTCAAAGGGACAATTCTGTTTCAAATCAAAGTGCTCTAAATTTTGATCAATACTTTGAATTAAATGAATTAAAAGCTCAGTCACAAGAGAAAGACACGGTCATAAGGAAGTTGAAAGAGAGAATTAAATCTTTAAGTGGAAATATGAATAAGGATAAGGTCAAAAAGGACATCAAAGAAATTGAAACTATAAATATTAAATTGGATCATAGGGTGTCAAAGCTTATTGCTGAGAATGAACATTTGAAACAGACCTATAAGCAACTTTATGACTCGATCAAACCAACACGTATTCGATCAAAAGAACAATGTGATGCTTTAATTAATCAAGTCAATCAAAAGTCTGTGGAAATCTCTGATTTAAATATAAGTCTTTAGGAAAAAGATTTGGTCATTACAGCTCTCAAGGATGAATTAAGGAAACTTAAAGGAAAATATTTAGCTGATAATATTGTTACCAAACACGCTATTGCTCTAGAAATGCTTAAACTTGATGTGGAACCAATAGCCCCTAAATTGTTGAACAATAGGACAACTCACTCTAACTACCTTAGGCACACTCAGGAACAAGCTGCGATTCTTAGGGAAGTAGTTGAACAAGAAAAATCCCAAAATCCTTTAAATAATTCCTTAGACTCTGCTTGTAAGTATACCAAATGAATTCAGGAGTTGCTTATAATAATCAGACAAACCTGCCCTAGCATCAACAATTCAAGTGATAAATTAGTGGCTGTGACCCCAAAGAACAAGGACAAAAGAGTTAGATTCACTGAGCCCATCACATCCTCAGGAAACACAAACATAAAAATAGCTTCTTCATCAAACCTAGTTTCTAACAAACCTATGTTGTCTTCTACAGGAGTAAAACTGTCTACTAGGGCTACCGGATCACAGCCTTCAAGCAATACAAAGAAAGGTAAGATTCAGCGAACACCAAGTAGTACTCAGAAGAATAAAGTAGAAGCCCACTCTAGGACAGTTAAATCCAGTTTGAAAAATAAGAATTGTGTTGTGGAACCTAACGGAACTACAAATGTGCAGCATTCCAAGCTTAATGCGAATTCTAAACTTTTATGTGTTAAGTGTAATGATTGCATGATTTCTGATAATCATGATTTGTGTGTTCTTAATTTTATCAATGATGTAAATGCTTGTGCTAAATCTAAATCTGTTAAGAAAAGTTCAAAGAGAAAAGTTTGGAAACCAACAAGAAAGGTGTTCACAAATATTGGATACACTTGGAGACCTACTGGTCGGACCTTCACTATAGTAGGAAATGCGTGCCCTTTAGCTAGAATTACCACAACTGCTGAAGTGCCCTTAGGAAACCAACTGCTCTAGAAACTGATACACCTAAGCCTGTAGTAACATTGGTTTACTCAAAGAAACCTAGGAAATCCAAAACTAATGTTCCTATTAGCAAACCTAAGATTATTAAATCTATATATGCTAACAACAAGGAACCTAGTAAATCTTGGGGATCCATAGTTTCCGATGTTCCATTTTCATCTCTTGATGAATTCAGGTCATCCAAATTGTTCTTTGGTATTTGAACTCCGGTTGCTCCAAGCATATGACCGGAGATCGCTCTCAGCTTACCAATTTCGTCAATAAACTTTTGGGTACAGTAAAATTCAAAAATGATCGTGTGGCAAAGATAATGGGATATAGTGATTATCAGATTGGAAATGTTACGATCTCAAGGGTACTACGTGGAAGGACTTGGACACAACTTATTCTCAGTTGGGCAATTCTGTGATTCAAACCTTAAAGTTGCTTTTCATCAACACAACTTCTTCATTCGTAATCTAGAAGGTGTTGATCTATTGACTGGATCTTGATGCAATAATCTGTATACACTGTCCCTTGGAGATATGATGACGTCTTCTCTTATATGTCTCTTGTCAAAGGCCTCAAAGACTAAGTCATAGCTATGGCACCGACGTCTGTCTCATCTGAACTTTGGTGCAATCAACCATTTAGCTAGACACGGTCTTGTTTGAGGTCTCCCTAAGCTAAAATTTGAAAAGGACCATCTGTGTTCTGCGTGTGCAATGGACAAAAGCAAGAAGAAACCCCACAAACCTAAATCTGAAGACACCAACCAAGAAAAACTCTATCTCTTGCACATAGATCTTTGTGGCCCAATGCGTGTCGCAAGTATTAATGAAAAGAAGTACATCCTCGTCATTGTCGATGATTACTCTCGGTTTACATGGGTAAAGTGCTTAAGATCAAAAGATGAAGCTCCGGATTTCATAATCAAGTTTCTCAAGATGATCCAAGTGCGGCTGAAGGCACCTGTCTGACGAATCAGAACAGATAATGGAATT
This sequence comes from Tanacetum coccineum, assembly GCA_026074375.1. Lineage (NCBI taxonomy): Eukaryota > Viridiplantae > Streptophyta > Magnoliopsida > Asterales > Asteraceae > Tanacetum > Tanacetum coccineum. The sequence continues at coordinate 53,315 of BQNB010016833.1, read as the reverse complement.
GAGTTTGTTAATCAAACTTTACGTGATTACTATGAGAAGGTTGGCATCTCTCATGAAACATCCGTTGCTCGCTCTCCACAGTAAAATAGCATCGCTAAAAGACGTAATCGTACGCTAATTAAAGCTGCCCGTATAATATTAATTTATGCAAAAGCTCCGTTATTCTTATGGGCAGAAGCAATTGCTACCGTATGTTACACCCAAAACCGTTCTATCATACGTCTTCGTCACGGCAAAACACCGTATGAGCTTTTACATGACAAACTTCCCAACTTATCTTTTCTCCATGCATTTGACGCACTTTGTTATCCGACAAACGATAGCGAGAACTTGGGCAAGTTACAACCGAAAGCTGATATTGGTATTTTCATTGGCTACGCACCCACAAAGAAAGCATTTCAAATTTACAACCGACGTACCAGACGAATCATCGAAACAATTCCTGTAGATTTTGATGAGCTGACAGCTATGGCTTCTGAACATAGCAGTTTAGAACCCGCACTTCATGAAATGACTCCTGCAACAATCAGTTCAGGACTCGTGTCAAACCCTACTCCTTCAACATCATATGTACCACCTTCAAGAACTGATTGGGATCTTTTGTTTCAACCACTGTTTGATGAATTACTCAATCCTCCACCTAGTGTTGATCTACCAGCCCCTGAAGTCATTGCTCTAATTGCTGAAGTAGTAGCTCTAGAACCCGCTGCATCAACCGGTTCACCTTCCTCAACAACTGTTGACCAAGATGCACCATCACCTAGTAACTCACAAACAACACCCGAAACTTAATTTCCTGTCATTTCTAACGATGTTGAAGAAGAGAATCACGACTTAGATGTTGCACACATGAATAACGATCCATTCTTTGGCATTCCAATTCTAGAAAACGACTCTGAAGCATCTTCTTCTTCGGACGTTATTCCTACTATTGTGCACACTGCTGCTCCTAACTCAGAACACGTTAACAAATGGACCAAGGATCACCTTTTAGACAACATCATCGGTGAACTCGAAAGACCTGTTTCCACAAGACTCCAACTCTATGAACAAGCTTTATTTTGTTACTACGATGCTTTTCTCTCATCAGTTGAACCTAAGACTTATAAAGACGCGTTAACTCAAGCATGTTTGATTGAAGCAATGCAAGAGAAGTTAAATGAATTTGAACGTTTTGAAGTCTGGGAACTCGCTCCTTGTCCAGATAAAGTAATGGTCATTACTTTAAAATGGATCTATAAGGTAAAATTTGATGAATTAGGAGGAATGATATCCGTAGAAATACGTATCAAACAAATAACCCTCAATAATATATATAATAAAATACATATACATAAGCAAAGTATCATACAAATTATTCTTAGGAAAAAATAATAAGTAATCAACACGGGTATCGTTCTCCTCGGTGAGAGGTGAATGGAAATTCACGTTCATGTCGCAATTCGAGCTTGATTATCATTAAAGATTTGATTTTGGATTCTAAAACTAATGATGCAAAGGGACAACACATAAAGGCAAGCTAAACTAAAAATAAAGGCTAATTATAAATTCTAACGACAATTAAAAATAAAACACAACTAATTAACCAAATATGACAAAATAAAGCTCTTAAAACTCTAAATGCAAATTTCTTAAACTTAAATGATAAAATTAATTTTTAGAAACGGAAAATATTTTTTTTTGGATTTTTATTACTTTTAAAGCTTTTAAAACTAAAAATTAAATTAAAAATATTAAATGAAAACTGAAAAATATAAAAAAAATTATAGAACTTATTCTAAAGGTTTAGGAAGAAAAATGGGAATCACAGCTTATTCCAATAAGCTGTGAAAATTCAAATAAGCAAATAAGCCTAAAACTAAACTAAGGTTAAATATTAAATGGTGCAAGCTTTTAAATGAAAAAGACCACAGGGCAGTTGGTTTAGGTGTTGTGTGTGTTAAGGGAAGGTCACAGGTTTGAACCATGTGACTTCTTTTTTGAAAAACATTTTTATTTTTTATTTTCTTTTTGAAAAAGCTAAAGATAAGACAAAAATAAGCAACTTTAATAAATGAACTTTTTGACACAACTTAAAAATAAGCTAGAAAAAACCATACTTAAATTGACAGATTGCTTATTAAGGACTTAAGAACACTTAGAGACTGCTTGGCTTTTTAGGACTTAATAAGCAAAAGGGAAAAGCAAATAAACTAAAACAGATTAAGACTTAAGTTTTAATAAACAATAAAAACTAGAAATTAGCAAGACTTAATAATCTAAAGGATACTAAAAGGCAAAAAGTCAGATTACTTTTAAACAGGACTTAAGGAGAATTACTACAACTTTAAGCTGATAATTTGAACTAATAAGCCCCAAGATTAAACTGATAATTGAAAACAGATAAGGACCTAAACTCGAAAGCTCTAATAACTAGGAAATAAGCAACAAAACAAGGAGGAAAGAATCAAATAAGCTCAAAGACAGAAGACTCTAAAAGGACTTTTAACAGACTTTGACTGACTTTTAGGCTATATTTAAGAGCTAATAAGCAATTAGAAAAAGCTAGAAAGTAAAAATAGATAAAATTTGAGACTAAAATAAAGAAAAAAATGGGGGGGGGGGGGGGGGGGGGGGGGGGGGGGGGGAAGAAAAAAAAGGGTATATATATAATATAAAAAAAAAATAAGTAATAAAAATGTATATAGGAGATTTTAATTGGGAAATCAACAATCTAACTAAAGATATAAGCTAGAAAAATGACGAAAAAGTGACAGACTTCACTAAATTTTTTTGGCTTTTTGTAATAAATGACAGATTTTAAGCTTAATTTTAAGACTCAAAAGCTAACTTGACAACCTAAAAACTTAAAACAGATTAAGCTTAGACTACAATAAGCTAAAAATAATCAAAGTTAACCAAATTTAAACTAGGCCTTGACCACAATTGACCTGCACATTTGGACATTTATGGACAACCAACAATTTTAACTAGGCTAAACAGATTTTGAGCTTAAAATGTTTAAAATCCTATTCCAAATACTATAAAATCAAACAGGTTTAACATGATGCAAATGACACAAAGTTCAAGCATTCAAACCACAACTCTAACAAATTTTTGAAAAGCTTATCAAATAAGCATATGGAAAATCAATTAAACAACGTTCGAACCTATGAAGAAATCAAACTTCAAAACTTAATGAATCTAAATCTAGCTTGAGAAAACTTATCCTAAGACTTAATTAGAGCTTATTAAATCTACTTTAATTTCTATAAATGACTCAAGCAGTCTTAACTTATGTTAAGACTGCTTATGCCAAACACCCCTTTAAATCCTTAAAACATATTTTAAAACTTAAACAGATCTATATAAGCTTTAATTTTTGAAAACAGATTAATAACTAAGCCTATTAAAGACTATTAAGCAAAAATTTGGGGAAATTAAGCACTAATTAATAAGCTACTAGAATAAGCAAGACTAAAAACTAAGCAGTTTTACCTAAAAATAAAATAATGCTAACTCTAATGATTTAAACTAGAAACTTAAGACATAATGAGCTAAAATGAAACATATTAAGCATACTCAAACACCAATAAGCACAAAAAAGCAAACAAATAAGCAATGACAGAAAATTAAGCTAAGAAAAGTTAAAAGAGAGTACCTTGTCCTTTGCTCAAACAAGGACATAAAATGCTCTTAGAGCTTATCTACTAGCTCTAGCTTGTTAGAAACAAGCTGGTAAAACCCATAAGCCCATCCATGTTTGGCTTATCATCCAAAAAGCTCAAAACCCTAATGCTTAACCAATTTGCTGTATAATTTGAACAGCTTGCACAAATAAGCTTGAGAAGCTTATTTGTACAAGTAAACACTAATTTGATACTAAAACAGCTTATAACATCTTATAGAACAGCTTATATGATTTTAAGTGAATGAGTAAAAAGTGAAACAGGACAATGTAAAGTAAAATTTACTTTTATTAATTCATAAAAAAAGTACAGAGCTTGAATTTAAGAAAAATACATGAAAAATAAGCTTAAAATAAGCTAGAAATAATCTACACTACTCCTAAACTATACTACCCTAGATATCTCAATTGTGTGATTTAGCCCCTCTATTTATAGTGTAGATGAGAAGGTTTTAGGCTTGAGGAGCGTCCCATATGCTTCAATCTTGTCCCTTGATTCCAAATCCATCATCATAGCCCTTGGATCCTCTCCACGTCTTTTTAGCCAATATAAGTCTTAAGGATTGCCAACGTGCCTTAACTCTTGTCAGATGTGTCAGGCGGCCTTCTAGAAGGGAATTGATGCGTGTGGAGTGGAGTGTGTTTTACCCTGTGCTTTGCTGCAGTTGTAAAAATGGAAAGGAATGGGGAAGATAAACAGTAACTTTGACCCCCCGTTTTATCTCTTTGACTTGGACCCGTATTTGGGATTGGGCTTTTTATAATGAATTGGGCCAGGGATTATGGATTGGGTAAAGGTATGAATATCTATTAGGCTTATGATTTTGGACTTGGAATTGATAACATTCAAATGTTAATGGGCTGACCCGGCCGGTTAAACGGGTAACGGGTTGGCCCATTAAAAATGAATATGCCTTCGGCTTTGATTTCTCACGCTCTTCCAATCTCGTTCTTGGTTTTGTCTGATTTGGCATCGTTTTTGTCCATTTTTGATATCTCTAATACCTGCACATCACAATTCACAATACATACATATACAATGCATTTTTCGTATATTTTTATTCATTTAAGCTCGTTTTAATAAAGAAAATTGATATGTGAATAAACACATATAAAAAATCCCCCATACTAAGCTATTTCCGTGTCCTCATGCAATGTCATATAGAAAACTAAAATTTTCAACCTCTAGACTAATTACCTCGAAAAGTAGCTAAGTGTTCATCTAAGGGGATTAAGAAATCACTAGTTTAAAACTCCTCGTTTTACCATTTTTATAAATATGTATACATTTATTATTATTACCATTTTTTAACTCTACGGAACAAGAAATACTTATAAACAATGTTCAAAAGGATAAATTCATCGTCCACGATTTTTCACCCGCCCCAAAACAAGCTTAAAAATGAAATCATTGTTAAGTACAAGTTAAGATGCTAACACTACTCATAGATGTTAATTGTGTACGTATTAGCTACTTTCCGCTCCTTTATTCCTAAATCCCAAGGGTTTTATTTTCATTATTGGTGACAAATAAATTATGTCCTTATTCATATAAAATAAACCCGGTTTAGACCACAATTAGTTTGAAATCCTTTCCTAAAGAGACGATATGGTGAGAATAAGGTCCACATTAAGGTTCTAATTTTGCATGATTTAGGGGTTGTCCTTTTTATTTCATCTGAAACAACTCAACTATGAGTCCAGAGACGGAGGCTTTATTTAGTAACCCCGGAGTCGAAATTTGGCTTTATTCTTATTATTATTATTATAGCAACATTATTAAACCCCTCCGGTCCTTAAATAAATGCCACATCGGTATGCGAGCCGACCATGGTCCAGGAGTCTTATTTCGACCAGGAGATCCTCGACCTTTTTCAAGGCTGCAACATCGGGAGCGAACCGACCAGATGCAACAAACTTTTATTAGTCTCGGATTTATTATTCTTACTATGAGCCATCTTTTGAAGACTGCCACATTGGCAGCGAACCGACCAGAGACAGTAAACTTTTATCAGCCCATAGTTTTGATTATTATTATTATTACCTCCACCCTTTAAATGACTGTCACATCGGTATGCGAGCCGGCCATGATCCAGAAGTCTTATTTCGTCTTCGGTTTATTACATTATTATTATTTTTATAGCCAAATTTCAAGTCCTGTGATCTTTTAACTACCTAGACAACGGTAGCAAGCCGTCAGGAATCGGTAGTCTATTTCCTCACAACACTGACAAAACCTTGATGTGTACCTTACTTTCACTAGAAGGAATCTTTACGAAGGGATTTAAACTAAGAATCGCAAAAACCAAAGTAACTTTATTTATTTAACAATAATATAATATTTATTAAGCTGATGAGAGCAAAAAGTCACAATTAACCTCTATGAGCTCTAAAGAGATCCAACTACTCCACGCTTAGCATCTAACTTATATTCAACTCTATCATTTCTCGTTCTTGGCAAATTTAAAATCTCTACTAAAAAGATCCGCGAATGTTTAGTCTAATAAAAACAAGCTTTGCATATTTAAAGTCTATTATGGAAACTTGCAAACTCTTGGCTTTTTCAAGCTAAAATTCGCATTTTAAAGCTTCTTGTATAAAAGACTAGCAAAAGATTAAATTTATAAAGGTTAAGGGGGAAGCTAGAGCGCAACATGCTTGATCAAGTCAAAATTTATTCTCAAAAGACAAAAATTCGTGTCAAAACACTTATTTTATTTTTAAATTTTTTTAAATTTTAGCAAAAAAAATCACAATTTTTTGGTGGTAGAACAGGGTTATGTGAAGACAAGACAAATGCAAGTAAGATCAAATCGAAAGATCCCCCCATACTAGAACTAAACATTGTCCTCAGTGTTTAAAAGGGTCTCTACGTAAATCTAATGCCGTTTATTAATTATGCTAGTAGATAAACGTTAATCAATAAGATCTAGGATATCGGATTCCCATATATAAGCATGCTAAGGATTGAAGTTCGAGTGAACGAAGGACAAAACCACGAGCACGAGAGTCTTTATAATACGGGTAATCCTGGACATAAAACACAAACCACGAAACACGAGAAAGGAAGAGGCGAGCCTCCTCACGTCACACTTATTCATAAATATTATACTAATATAATACTACTACGGATAAGCATGGGTTGCCACCCACGAAGCGCTTGTTTTTGTGCGAGTCTCTAGCTTGACTCTCCCCATATCATCGTGATATTAGGGACGAAACATGTGGAAGAGAAAATCTCCATCGGACTTTCATTCAAGATGTTTGGATAAACGTTGAAGCACATGAAAGTTCTACTCCGATGAGATGCCACCGGTTCTAGAGAAGAAGAATGAAAAGCAGAGATGCCGGGGTCAAAAATAGTATCTTCACTCCCGGAGGAGAGAGGAAGAGAAGAATCCACCGGATAGGTGAAATAAGGAAGAAAAATCCGGATAACATATGTGAGAGAAAGATAATGGCGATCCTCAAAGGGTAATTTCACATATGTTGGAGAAAAAAATTTCTCCCAAATCTCGAGGTCGAAAATTTTAACCATACTTTTCAAATTATCAGGTTTATTATTTAAGCTTCTTGGTTCATGATCTAAAAATACCTCGGGAGGGAGATTAGGAATAGTGTCCTTAATAAGCAAACTCTCAAGATAGATTATATCTCCCTTCGAATCGTAATAATTGTCCTCAAAATCCGTAGAAATATCCATATTTAGAAAAGCATCGATCTCATCAATTTTGCCTCTTGGGTCGAAACACTCATCCTCATTAGCATCGGAAAGAGGTGTGACAAGCAAAGCCGACTCATCAAGGTTAGAAACATAAGAATCCTTACTCTCGATGTTCTCTAACACCTCATCAAAAAGAGGATTTTCGTCACTAAAGATATATTCGGCATCGAATTCGAAAAGAGGGTTTGAGTAAATTTTAACATTATCTTTCAAAACGTCCTCATTGGATAGTGACTTGTCATCACTAGAAGTAAAATCATCATTTAAATCGAAGAGGGGATTAAAGAAAGTCACAGATTTTCCTTCAGGTATGTTAATGGGAGAGAAATCATTACACTCACTATCACTCCCGGGTGTATCCTCGGACTCACTTGGGATTGGGACAAGGTCCTCAACACTAGACTTTATGAATTCGTCCGATTCCTTTTCAGGAATAGTGCTAAGATGCTCATCCCCCATACTGAGAGAGTCCTCGGGCTTCATAGTCGGTAAGACGGGTATGATTGCATTAGACAGAGTAATTTGAGAAATAATTTCATTCAAAGGAATAGTACTTTCCTCGTCATTATCGTCATCATCGTCATCATAGCAAATAGAATTGAAATGTCGCGAAGGCTCGGGAGTATGAATACTAAGATTAGTTGCCTGCTCTTGTTGACATAACTTTTCAACCAAGGATTGCACAACTTTAAGAACATCATTCATCCTTTGCTAATTAAGGTCTTCTTGAATACTCTGAGGTTGATGATCGATGGAATAGTGCACGGGTTGGTTAAAACCGTAAGAATTAGAATCATAGCAAGGTTTAAGCTCAGAGTAGTTTTGATGCCACGGTTGACATTGATAATCTTCATGAGGACCCCCACAATTTTCACAATTAAGATATTGTTGTGGAAAACTCGGTGAATTTTGTGGATAAAAATTATCGTAGCCCGGTTCATGCTCATAGACAAGTGGCACCCATAGAGGACAATCATAACCATAATGAGCGTCGTTTCCACATAATTCACACGAGTATGATTTGTACTGGGGTTGTGGAGGGTGGGTGAAAACATTTGGAGGATCATTGAAAGAGTTCGGATTAGGAGCATCAATGGATGAATTTCCATCTCTTGAAGCGCAAAACCAGCAAAATCCTTCTCTAAGACCATATCCATACCACTTGCAAGTACACCGTTGACAACATACACCATCTTCTAACGGATCTCCACACCCAAAACAATGAAATTGGTTGAACGAAGAAATTTGGGGTTGTATAGGTGGGTAGGAAAAATCAGGTGTTTCATCATTTGAAATGGAATCGGGGTTACAGACAAACTCGTCTTCGAAACTCACATTGGTACAACGCCGACAATTTCTACCGTTAAACGAACCTCCACACCACGAGCACCTTGAAAACCAAGACGCCACCTTGAAAACCAAGACATTGTTTGTAAGGAATTATCGGATAAGATGGTAGAAGATAAATAAGAATTAAACGAATAAGAGGATAGAGAAAAGAATTATTTATAGATTTTTCAAATAAAAAACATAAGGAAAGAAATAATAAAAATAAGAAAGAAAAAATATTTTTGGGTAAACCGAAAAGTCAGAAGGTGATATATCGGTAAGCTTCCTAGAAACTCACAAAGAAGCGTAAGGCGTCGGGTAAGCGCGAAGCGATTTAAAAACCTTCCTCCTATTTCGGATCGAAGTTCGTAGGATCGACCCCTCCTAAAAACCTCACTTAATTTATGGTTAACTAAAGATGATGTGACCGAAACGACAAATAACAAACTGTCATTTTTAACATTAAATAAAAAAGGAAAAAATAGAAAATGAAAATAGAAAAACAAATATTTTGTGGGGTATTATAAATAACACGATAACTTCGACGGGAAAAGATACTTTTCAAAGAATGCACGAACACGAACCTCCCGTAAAAAATCGCAACACAAAAAACCTCTTCCCAGGGCAATTGTAGCAGTAGTTGTTGTAGCAGCACTAACAGTTGTTGCAGCACTAGCAGTACTAACTATATCACCAGCAGCACTAACTTAAGCAGCATCAATAATTAGCTTAGCAGTGTGATATTATATATATATAATACATATACATAAGCAAAGTATCATACAAATTATTCTTAGGAAAGAATAATAAGTAATCAACACGGGTATCGTTCTCATCGGTGAGAGGTGAATGGAAATCTACGTTCATGTTGAAAATCGAGCTTGATTGTCATTTAAGTTTTGATTTTGGTTTCTAAATCTAATAACGCAAAGGGAAAGCATATAAAGGCACACTAAACTAGAAAATTAAAGCAATTTATAAATCTAATGACATTTAAAGCAATTAAAACAATTTAAAATTAAACTAATTAACCAAATAAGACGAAATAAGACTCTAAAAACTCAAAATGAAAATTTCTTAAACCTAAATGACTTAAACTAATTTTTAAAATACATAAAATATGTTTTTGTATTTTTATTATTATTAAAACTAATTTTAAAGCTTTTTAAACTAAAAATTCAATTAAAAATTTTAAATGAAAACTAAAAATTATGAAAAATACTAGATTTAATAACAAAGGTTTAGGAGGAAAAATGGGATACATAGCTTATTCCAATAAGCTGTGAAAATTAAAATAAGCAAATAAGCTAGAAGTAAAGTGTGGTTAAATATTTAATGAAAGGAATGATAAACGAAAAGACCCAAGGGCGCAGTTGGTTGAGGTGTTGTGTGTGTGAAGGGAATGTCACAGGTTCGAGTCCTGTGACCTACTTTTTTGCAAAAACATTTTTTTTTCTTTTGAAAACAGTTAAAGAACAAGTAAAAATAAGCACTTTTAATGAAGGCACTTTTTCTGAAACTTATAAATAAGCTTGGAAAAAGCTATTCTAAAACTGACAGTTTAGCTTTTTAAGCTAATTGACTAGTAACTAAAACTCTTTGGCATTTAGGAATCAAAAAGCAAAAAAGAAAAACAAATAAGCTCAAAAAAGACCCTTACCTAGACTTAATAAGCTATAAAAAAACTAGAAATAAGCAAACTTTATAAGCTAAAAGACATCAAAAGACAGTTTGACACCAAAACACTTAAAAAGGACATGACCTAGGATTTTAAGCTAAGTTTCTAAACTAAGAAGCCCTAAGAAAAGGCTAAAAAGTGAAAACAGATTAAGACCTAGACTCATTTAACACAGATAAGCTAAAAATAAGCAAATTAAATACAGAAATAAGCTAGAAATGATAGATGCAAATGACAGACTAAACTAATATTTTTGGACTTTTTGAAAATGATATGACTTCTTGCAGCTGAACTTTAAGACTCAAAACAACTTTTGACATGCTAAAACCTCAAAACAGATTGAGATTATACTACAATAAGCTAAGAACAATCAATTTTAACCAAAGAACAACTAGGCACTAACCACTATTTGATCTGCAACATTAGGCTTTTAAGCACAAACCAAGCACTTGACTGATACTTGGTCCAAAATTCTCAATTTGCTATTCCAAAAACAACTGACTCAAAACAGACGTAAAGTGATGCACTAGAAATTAGTTTCAATTACAAAAACCACACCTCAAATAGGAATTTAAGAAATTGATCAAATAAGCAGTTTGTAAAACCTTTGGACTAACAGAGATAACTTTTTGATAAAATAACCACAAAACTTGTTTTAAACTTATTGGAACTGGATTGTAGACTAAATGAGAGCTTATGAAAACTTATTTGACTAGTAAAAACTGATTGCACACAAATTTCTATAACAAAACAGCTTATCCCAAACACCCCTTTAAATCTAGAAAATCAACTTTTAGGCTAAAACAGTTTATTATAATCTTGGATTGTTGAAAACAGATTAAGCACAATGATTGTAAATGACAAATAAGCAAATACCTAACGAGAATAAGCCCTAGATAGAAAGCTATACTAATAAGCTAAATAGACTAAAAACTAAGCAGTTTTACCTAAAACTAAAATAATGCTAACTCTTATGATTTAAACTAGAAACTTAAGACATAATAAGCTAAAATGAAACATATTAAGCATACTCAAACACCAATAAGCACATAATAAGCAAACAAATAAGCAATGACAGAAAATTGAGTTAAGAAAATGTAAAAGAGAAAGTACCTTGTCCTTTGCTCAAACAAGGACATAAAGTGCTCTTAGAGCTTATCTATAAGCTCCAGCTTGTTAGAAACATGCTGGTAAAACCCATAAGCCCATCCATGTTTGGCTTATCATCCAAAAAGCTCAAAACCTCAATGCTTAACCAATTTGCTGTAAAATTTGAACAGCTTGCACAAATAAGCTTGAGAAGCTTATTTGTACAAGTAAACACTAATTTGATACTAAAACAGCTTATAACATCTTATAGAACAGCTTATATGATTTTAAGTGAATGAGTAAAAAGTGAAACAGGACAATATAAAGTAAAAATTACTTTTATTAATTCATAAAAAAGTACAGAGCTTGAATTTAAGAAAAATACATGAAAAAATAAGCATAAAATAAGCTGGAATTAATCTACACTACTCCTAAACTATACTACCCTAGATATCTCAATTGTGTGATTTAACCCCTCTATTTACAGTGAAGATGAGAAGGTTTTAGGCTTGAGGAGCGTCCCATATGCTTCAATCTCATCCCTTGATTCCAAATCCATCATCATAGCCCTTGGATCCTCTCCACGTCTATGTAGCCAATAGGGGTCTTAAGGATTGCCAGCGTGGCTTAACTCTTGTTAGATGTGTCAGGCGGCCTTCTAGAAGGGAATATATGTGTGTGGAGTGGAGTGTGTTTTACCATGTGCTTTGTTGCAGTTGTTAAAATAGGAGGGAATGGGGAAGATAAACATTAACTTTGACACCCGTTTTATCTCTTTGACTTGGACTCGTATTTAGGATTGGGCTTTTTATAATGAATTGGGTCAGGGATTATGGATTGGATAAAGGTATGAATATTTATTAGGCTTATGATTTTGGACTTGGAATTGATAACATTCAAATGTTAATGGGCTGACCCGGCCTGTTAAACGGGTAACAGGTTGGCCCATTAAAAATGAATATGCCTTCGGCTTCGATTTCTCACGCTCTTCTAATCTCGTGCTCGGTTTTGTCCGATTTGGCATCGTTTTTGTCCATTTTTTATATCTCCGATACCTGCACATAACAATTCACAATACACACTTATACAATGCATTTTTCGTGTATTTTTGGTCGTTTAAGCTCGTTTTAATAAAGAAAAATGATATGTGAATAAACATATTTCATAGTGTTAATAACTTTAACTACTTCTTCAGCAACATCTTGTTCTGCAACAAACACCTCCTCACCAGCAGAAACATTCACATTATGAACACTAACCAGGATAATTTCTTCATCTGCATCAATAGCATCAATCCTCCCCTGTTTGGATGCATCCTCACCCAAACTTTCTTCATTATCAAAGGATTCTACCCTAGCAGTCAAACCAACTTTGTATAATCTCTTCAGCCTATAAGTTCTTGACCTATCTTTCTTTTCAAGCTTCTTGACCCTCCTTTTCAAACTAGCAATCTCATTATATTGAGTGGTCTTTGTCTTCTCCAAATCAAGAACCCAGTTTTGTAAAGTGGTACATAATGCCATCAATTCATCAAGTTTTAGTCTATCCTCATCACTTCAAAGTGTGTTACCTCTTGCAAGTAGTGAATCATTGGAATGTTTAGATACACTCTCAAATCTAGTTTGAGTAATAGTATCCCCCATGGTTTCATGGCACCAGGGACCACTACCTGAATTAGTTCCTTAGGAACTAGATTTATTAGGTGTTGCCTTGGATTGGGTCTTATTTATGTTACCACTATCATGCTATGCTTTTAAGCTAGAAGAAGTAGTGGCAGCCCTCACCAAACTGTCACCCAACTCCTTATGGACAGCCTCATCTGCAACATTTTCAATAGGATCACTAGGCTGAGGTACCTGAGTGTCCTTTCTTTTAGGCTTCCTAGGTTGTTGTATCTTTTGAGGTTGAGTTAATGGTTGAATAATAGTGGGTGTGTGATGGAGATCAGTTGGAATTGCTGAACCTTTACCCAATTGTGATTGGTTTTGTACCACCATTGTTTGAAATAAAGGTGTTACTCTACCAGACTAACATTTGCCTACCCTTCTCATATTTCTAAAAATCTTTTTAGTGTGAGAGGGTGCAATATAAATTCTCTTATGAGTTGGCAGCCCATCAAGTTGTTGGTCCAAAAATATTTGTACAAACCTTGGATACATAAAAAATTTGCCAAGCAAATTATCCAAGTTTCTAATCATACTTTCAAAAATGAATTTTGAAAAATTAAATTTCTGGTTTGTAGCTAAACAGATAATGGCAGATGCCATAGTACTACTAAACTCATTCCAGGCAATAGTTTTTGGACTTAGACACTGTAAAATAGTATGAATTAGAAATTTCCATTATAGGGAAAATAATGGTTTATAAAAAGTTAGTTTTTGTGAAATTTTCTCATACCCCATCAATGTAAGTTGTTCAAAAATGGTAGAATTTGGTAAACAATCAACACCTTCCTCATCTGCTAGTTGAAGATCTCTTCTAACAGATGATTTAGTGATGGTTATCTTTTTGCCATCTACTAGGGCATGTAATTGTTTATAACACCCCGTGTTTTAGGACAATGTACGACATTAATAAAGTTACCATTTATTTTTAGTATTGTACGCGTTTGCTTTTAATGGAAATCATTACATTAAATCGCGTAAGGTAAAAATGATCATTCAATATAAACGGGCATTAAACAATTAAATGTTTACATCAAGCAAGTGTTATATGATTATTATGAGGATAATTAATAACTTTGTTCATCTTATTTTTATTGGCTACGTAAAATGCTTACGTTTCGCGATAAAACGCGTTTCGGCATTCCCGGAAGCACCAAAACCTAACTACGCTTAAACGAATACCCACGATTATACCCAATACCCAAAATAATCAATATAACATCACATGGGAGCCTATGTGGCCGAAATTTTCAAGATAGGACCAAGAGATATCAACTTGCTAAAAATATCTAAGTTAAGAAAGATCATAGGGAACCAACTCTTACACCATGAACCACTTGACTAATTAACCTTGTGCAAGGGTTAGAAAGTGACCATGGTTAGGTTAATTAGATATTTTCACTATAAATAGCATGCATGCACTCTTTCTTTCATAAACACTTAACAAAAATCACAAAAACCTCTCTTTGTCTCCTCTCCTAACCCACGGCTCAAAACCCCATTTATACACAATCCATACTTTGATTTTCTTTCACCATATTAGTGTTTACATATCATACTTAAGGTATTCTAAGAAGAATTGAAGGGTTGGTTAAGCTTTGAAAGGGTTTTAAGAAGTTATTGCAAGATTAGGGTTTTTGGTAAAAATTAGGGTTTCATCCTAATTTTTCAAGCCAAGAGGTTTAATCACAAGGGTGTGATTGTTATTCTTATCTCTACTCATCCACACAAGGTTATATCAAAAGCTTAATCTATTCATATTTAAGATTTTATGTGTTCATATGCTTTACTTAGTTAAATCACCATCTAGGGTACTCTTGAATATGTAAAATGAATTTTTACTTATTGTCAATGTTTTGTGAACTTATTTACATGCCATATGGATGCTAATATGATGTTAAAAGGGATGTATAAGTGTTTTAACATGATGCTTAAGAGTAAACATATATATGAACAAATTAGGGTTTCTAAAAGTTTTCTTATTAAGTTAGATGTGAAAGTATTGCAAGGACTTGTGCTCTTGATACTATGGACTCTCTTGGACAAAACATGACCTAATGGACCTAATATATGTAAGACATAAGATATTAAGGGTTCTAATGGGTTTGTAACAAAGTGGTAAAGCTAAAAAGTCCTAAAAACAAGTTTTAAACACATTTTGGAAAAAATCTATATCATAAAACCACAAACGTTCTGTTTTGGTTTGATTTGAAAGACACCTATATTATGTTTTATATAAAGAAGTACATCGTCATGAGACTTCCAAATGATAAGAAACTTGAAAATCCGATTTATAACGAAGAAGATACGCTAGTTTCGATAGTTTACGACCGCTAAAATACTTTATAAAACCAAATTTTATAAAAAGTTACTAGTCCATAGGTAGAAACTTATAACTAGTTTAAGAACATCATAATATGAATAAAAACTTTCAATTACGAGAACGTGTTCGAAAGAATCACTAAAAACGGAGCAATAACGAATAAGATACGACAACAACATGGGTTTTTTTTTTTACGTTAATTAAAAGTTATAAAAACAATATATACTGTTATGAAAACAGTCAAAAACACATTCATCACAGAATCTCAAAAACTAAAAATATGATTTTATGATCAATCGTCTTAATACAAAAAGCGGGGCGTAAGAAACGCGAGAAACGGCTTTAAAACGACAAAGATATGTCATTTTACTAAAGCGTAATTATAAACGTTTCTACTTTATAATTACGATTGTTTAACTTAATCAAAATAGATGTGCTATATATATAGAATATATATGTTATTAGTTATCAAAGTGCTATATTACTAGGGAATTTCATAATGAGGCTTCTTCGGATGGCGTATTAACGAGTTGTTGGATTTACGATTTAAAGTGTCCTAACTCCTCGTACGTCATGTCATGACCTCTTAAATTATGATAGCCCGAACGATAGTACGATGATAACTATATAGGATTATATACAGTTGTTGTTAGACAACATACTTGAATACTGATTCGACCTATATTAACTAGGTTGCATTCGAGCGTTAGCGTGACGCGTTTTTACTTGGGATATTTTGTTATCAGTTTACTCACTCAAGGTGAGTTCATAGCCCCATGTTTTACAATTATTAAATTACAAGTTTTTGGGGTGAGAAACATATGCATGTTTTACAAATTGGACGCAAGTGTACATTTTATCATGATTACGTGTTTGCCTAAGTAGCGATAACCCACTATGCCCATGAATCATGAACTGTTAATTCCTGGTTTGGAAGCGCGAGTGATTATAGATAGATCTATTTGGGATTGACCTCCCCGTTCGGGTGACTAGCTATCACTGGAAACGAACGTAATCAATTAGTCGGATACTCTGGATGTTAAAGGATGAACACATCACGGGCAGTGTAAGGCAATATTTATATATGTATTCATTATTTCCAGAGCTTCGGTGTCATGAGCTTAGGTAAACGTAATTACATTTTGTGATGTCTGCATCTGTTGCATTATCACTGGGAAAGTCTTGCGGTCCTGCATATACATTTACATAAACCTATGAAATTCACCAACTTTATGTTGACATTTTTAAATGCAATGTTTTTCAGGTCATTAAGCACGAGGTGCGAAGGATACATTGGTGGTTATATTATGAAGTCATGCATTAAAGATTTAGTCGCATTACATTTTGTGTATCTGTTATGGGCTGGAAATCTTTGTAATAATAACAAGTAAAGCTGCGGGCTTTTGTAACACATACTTTATTAAATCCAATGTATCAGTTTTAAACGACTTTTTGGTCGTTCTTATATTATCTTGTGTTGTTGATCTGAGAAGTAACACGCCCCGGACCCTTATTCCGCTGCGACCCAATTTGGGGGTGTTACAGATTGGTATCAAGAGCCAAGGTTATAGAGAACCAGGTCAAATGTTTTTGCTGGACTATAACCATTTTCAAACATTGCATTCATACAAAGGGGTTTTTACGGGACATACATACGCTAATTGTGCATTAGTCGGTTAGGCTAGATGCATGCATGATTAATATTCATGATTGATATACGTGTTTATAATATATTACGTATATAAGGATAATAGTCTTATATTAATATACTTATATAAGTCACTTTTGATTTTTCAGTTTCGAGCATGTCGGATTCGAAAGATTCTACAGTTACGTATTGATTGTTAATTTTCTTTCAAACTATATATATAATATATATAATAAAATATATATGATCTAAAAAAAACTACAATAATCAATAAAACCGGGAAGTAGTATAGAATGTTCCCGGGTCGTTTATCCCCAACGAGGCTGGACTGGAGAATCGATACAGTCGGAAGATTGGAGTTTGAATGAGAGAAATGATTTGAGAGTGTGGAAAGCTAAGTTAAACAATAACAAACAAAAACGTTTAAGAAAAACCTAAAAATTATGAAATTAAGCTGAAAAACGAGAGCATGAATCCCGAACAAGGGGTCAAAAACCTAAAATCTTAAAAATTAACCCTACAAAGAAATTTTTACTTCTAAACTACTCTAGGGGACTAATAATGAAGAATGAAAAAGACTAGACTGAAAACGGAGGTCGTTTGACCCAAAAACGAGTCAAGACAAGATCCGTACCCGAGACCCGTTCTTTAAAAAACAAAAGTTTACAAAAATAACCCTACGAAAATTTTTCTATTTTTCCTACGTAATATATGACTAAAGAAAATTTTCTAAAAAAGAAAAATATTTTTTTGATAATTTTTGTATTTTTTATGAATTTTTAAAACTTTTAACTAAATTAAATTATAAAAAATACTAAACTATTTTTAAAAATTCTGAAAAAATTACTAAAATTACTTTACACTAATACTATCCTAAGAAAAATAAGAAACCCAAAATTCGGCTTATAAATAAGCCGAAAATAAGCTCGAAAGAGCTTATAGCTTAAAGGGCTAAAACAAGGTTAAATACTAAACCACTTGGGACTCTAACGTAGAAGTCCCAAGGGCACAGCGGTAAGGGCTTGGTTATAAAAGGGGTGTATTGAGGGTTGAGGCCCGGGTTCGAGTCTTGCTCACCCGGGTTTCCCCTTATCTCCCCTTTTTTTTTACAAAAACTTTTTCAAACAAACTTGTTAAGCTCCTTGAGCTTAACAATTTTTATAACTACAACTTTTTGAGAAAAGCTAAAAATAAGCTGAAAAAGGGCTTTTGTTTGGACAGAAGCCTTAATTAAGCTAAGGCCTTAAATGACTTTTCTTTGAGCTCTTAGAAACAAATAGAAGCAATGAAAATTGAAATGAGCACACACAAAAATAGCTTAACACAAGGTCCACAATAAGAACTTCTAGGAACAAAATAAGCAAATGAAAGAAACCCAATAAGCCAGAAGTTTGCTTAAACACAACAGCAGTACTCACTTTGAGTTAGTACTGGCAGGTGAATTATGTTGGCTTTTTCTTGCACACAATAAGCAATGGAAAGGACTAATAAGCTAAGACAAACAGAAAACCAAGCTAAATAAGCATTATGAATTAAAAGCTAGCAACTAAATAAGCTGAACAAGGGCTTAAATAGAAAGAAAGCTTAAATAAGCTTAAGGGCACATGATGGCTTTTCTTGGCTGTTAACACACAAAAAGCAATGGGAAAGGGCACAATAAGCTATCACAAGCCACTAGCAATCCAAATAAGCAAGTAAGAACACTAAGATAACAATTAAAAAGAACTAAATAAGCTGGAACAAAAATAAGCTGTTTCCTACACTATGCTAAATAAAAAATAGTCAAGTCCCTACTTTGAGCTTAAAAATAAGCTACCTAGGGGCCAAACTAAGGTTTGAAAAGCTAGGGCTTATTGGCTTTCTAGAAAAGCCAAAATAACTAAGGGCTTAAGGCCAAATAATCTAGAAAAAGTTAGCTTGAAAAAGTGACGATTCCAAAATGATAAGAAACTCGAAAAACCGATTTATAACGAAAAAGATACGTTAATTACGAGTTTACGACTATAAATACTTTTATAAAACTATTTTTATAAAAGTTACTATTCATTACAGAAACTAATATTTTTAAAACATCTAAAATATGATATAACTTTTAATTACGAGATCGTACTCGAAAGAATCGCTAAAAACGGAACTATAACGAATAAACTACGACGTTTACGATAATTAAAGTTTATAAAAGTAATTTTATAAACTATGAACAGTAAAAAGCACTATTCATCAGTGGGATTAACTTTATAAAATATAATACATCTTTTAATAACAAAGACGTACTCGAAGGAATCACTAAAATCGGGATTAAAACGAATAAGTTATTACGATTACAAGTTTACGCTAATTAAAACGTAAAAACGAGTATATAGCTGTTGTGAATAGTAAAATTACTATTCACACCAGAATCTTAAAAACTTAAAAATGTAATATTTTGATCACTCGTCTTACTACGAAGACGTGGACGTAAGAAACGCGAGCAACGAACTTAAAACGACCAAATTAGGTCATTTTTACGAAAAGTATATTTATAAACGTTTTCACTTTATAAATACTATTTTACTAAAACGATTAGTCGGTGATTATGCTATATAGAATATTGAGTGGTTATCAAAGTGCTATAATACTAGGGAGTTTCATAATGAGGCCTCTTCGGATGGCGTATCGACGAGTTGTTGGATTTACGATTTAAAGTGTCCTAACTCCTCGTACGTCATGTCATGACCTCTTTAATTATGATAGCCCGAACGATAGTACGATGTAACAACTATAAGATTATATTCAATGTTATTAATTAAAGTACTCGGTACTTATACGACCTTAATTTAAATAGGTTGCATCTAAACGTTTTGCGTGACGTTTTATCTGTGTTATTTGGACTATCAGTACTCAAGGTGAGTTCATAGCCCCACTTTTTACAGTTTTACTGATTTACTATTATTTGGGGTGAAAACATGCTTTGTTTTATAAATTGGACGCAAGTGTTTAAAGTATATTGATTATGTGTTTGCCTAAGTAGCGATAACCCTCCTGAGCCCATTATCATGAACTGTCAATTGCATAGATGTAGTTGTTAATTGCATTATGTGAGCGCGAATGTTATAAATAGATCTATTGGGATTAACCTCCCCGTTTGGGTGATTAGCTATCA
Organism: Tanacetum coccineum; assembly: GCA_026074375.1. Lineage (NCBI taxonomy): Eukaryota > Viridiplantae > Streptophyta > Magnoliopsida > Asterales > Asteraceae > Tanacetum > Tanacetum coccineum. The sequence goes on along the minus strand of BQNB010016833.1, from coordinate 33,051 downwards.
CCGGGAACGAACGTTGACCATGTCGGACTTGGATGTTGCGGGTTACAACATCTGTACGGGCAAAATAACTGCTAAAATAGCAAATATAGGTTGAGCTTCAGTGTCATGAGCTTAGTGCAACAGTAATCTGGTTTTGTGATTGTTGGCATATGTTGTAACATCACGGGAAAGTCTTGCGGTCCTGCATAATTTAAATACATAAACCTATGAATTCACCAACATTTTTGTTGACGTTTTAAGCAATGTTTTCAGGAGGTCAATAGGCACGAGGTGCCAAGGATGCATTGGATTACATTTTGGATTGCACACTTAAAGATTTATGTGCATCATATTTTGGGAAATGTATTGTTGTCTTTTGTAATATTAAACAAGGAACAAGTAAAGCTTTATGCTTTTGTATTATGTCTTATAATTAAATCCAATGTATCAATTTAAACGACTTTTTGTGTCGTTCTTATATATATCTTGTGCTGTTGATCTTGAAGTAACACGCCCCGGATCCTTATTCCGCTGCGACCCATTTTGGGGGTGTTACAGATTGGTATCAAGAGCCAAGGTTATAGAGAACCAGGTCAAAATGTTTTTGCTGGACTATAACCGTTTTCAAACATTGCATACATACAAAAGGGTTTTTACGGGGTATTCATATACAAATTGTTGCATTAGTCGGTTAGGCTATATACATGCATAATTGATATACGTGTTTATAATATATTACGTATATAAGGATAATAGTCTTATATTAATATACTTATATAAGTCACTTTTGATTTTTCAGTTTCGAGCATGTCGGATTCGGAAGATTCTACAGTTACGTATACTGAGATATCCAGCCCATATGAGGACCTATCTGACATAGGATCACCAGGAGCCGAAGGAGCTATTTTTCAGGATCCACCGTCTCCAAATTACTTGCCTAGCCCTGAGGAGCCAGAGCAGGCACCACCTTCACCTATCTATGTACCATTTGTTCCAGAGCCTGTTTACCCAGAGTTCTTACCAGAGGACGATGTCCTACCGGCTGAGGAGCAGCCATTGCCTGTTGCTGCCTCACCTACTACTGAGTCACCGGGATACATTCCTGAGTCCGATCCTGAGGAGGATCCTGAGGAGGATCCAGCCGACTATCCTGCTGATAGAGGAGACGACAAGGATGATGAGGAGCCATCTGACGATGACGATGATGATGATGATGATGCAGAGGAGGAGGAGCACTTAGCTCCTGCCGACCCTGCAGCTGTTGCTTATTCAGCTGACCAGGACCCATACCTTGCTTATCGCGTCACGGCTAGGATGTCCATCCGACCCCAGGCGCCGGCACCGTTCCTCTCCGAGGAAGTTGCTGAGAGATTGTTAGCCTTACCTACTCCACCACCATCACCTCTCTCTCCATACTCATCACCACTTCCTCAGATACCCTCTCCGCCATTACCTATACCATCACCACCACCCAATAGCCCTACATATGTTGAGGGATCTCTGGGATCCCGAGCTGCTGGGATTAGACAGAGAGATGCACTACCATCTCCTGTTCATGAGACTGAGATGCCTGAGATTTGTTTACCGCTTCGTAAGAGGCCGTGTCGTACTACTCCTGGTCCTGGATACGAGGTCGGGGAGAGTTCGGCAGCTGGTACTGCTAGGCAGGTTGGACCTGCCACAGCTAGGGCAGACCTTTATGGATTTGCTGATATGTTAGATGCCGCTCCAGGACGCCAGACGTCTAGAGAGTTAGGCTATGGTATTACGGATACATGGGATGACCTTGTAGGAGCCATCCAGGAGATTGCACCGACCACCCTAGAGGGGGTCAATCAGAGAGTTACTGAGTTGGCTACTACTGTTGACCAGGAGGATGAGATCATATATTCTCAGCTGGATGATGCACGACATGACCGAGCTCTACTTAGAGCCCGAGTCAACATGTTGTACAGGGATAGGCCATTCCATAGACGCACTGCCCTTCTGATGGAGGAGGAGGCCAGAGTATCTCGTGCCGCTTGGGCACAGTCGATGGATGCTTGCGATCAGGTACGTTCCGAGGGCATATCACTTCGGACTACGGTCATGGCTCAGCAGTCCGAGATCACTGAGTTGCAGGCAGCAGACCGTAGGAGACAGACGGTGATTTCAGATCTGCTGAAAGCAGACCATCGGAGACAGAGACAGTTAGTGGAGGCACTAAAGATAGTGAAGAGCCTCAAGACTCAGATGATCGAGCTTCAGAGACAGCAGGGACCTGCTAAGGATCCTGCAGAGCCAGAGCTACCAGAGGAGGCCAGTAGCAGTTCTTAGACTGGGTTATGACTGTAGCTACTGTACAGTCTGTTAAGTATTATGGGTTATTCCCAGCTAGCAGACTGTATAGATCTTTTGTTTTGTCTAGCTACTCTGTTTAGATCTTTTTTGTTCATGTATCGGCTACTTTGTACAGCCTACTAAGTATTACGAGTATATCTCGGCTAGTATGGCTTTAGGTTATTTAGTCTTGAAACCAAGTGATGTGATCGTTAATATATAAACCAATCATGTATTATTTTTCCCAAGTTATATATGGAAAGGATGGATTATGTTTTATATGAAATCGAATTTATTGTGAATGAATGTCGATTTGTTAATTTAAATACTGTTGTGTATTTCACCATGTGTTGTGATCTCGTTTTATTTATTATGTATACATCGGGTTATGGTTAAGATTTTTTGAAATCTAACGGGTATTATGTTTTCTTGTGATTTAAGAAAATGGCACCAAGAGGAAGGCCTACTAGGTTAAACCCAAATCAACACCACCACCATCAAGACCCTGCTACACCACTTCGGTCACCAGTGCCCAACATCATGCCATGAACGACTAAAAAGAAGAGGGTAAAAAAAAGGTGGGGGGGGGGGGGGGGGGGTGGGTGGGGGGGGAGGGGGGGGGGTGTCACTGCAGTATATGGCAGCACGTGATACGACCAGAAATGGCGAAGATAGCCCATACCTCGGGAACAGGTGTGAGAATAATGAATGCCGTTTCGGTAGTGCCACATATCAAGACTTTCATGAAATGTCAACCCTTATTCCTTACAGGGTAAGCAGAGGAGTGTCGACTTGAACCCGAAAAGGTTAGAGAGGATGGAAACCGTGTTTCGCATAAGTAACTGCACCGTGGAGATTCAAGTAAGTTTTCCACTTGTACACTTATGGAATTGCTCTAACTGGAGGAACTCTACATGTTAGGACAGTGACTAATAATGTTGCATATCCATGACGTGGACCGACATGAAAAAAGAAGATGACACCTAATATTATTGTCCGAGGAATGAAATTCAAGTAAGATTGGAAGCAGAAATGTGGAACTAAAAGTAAAAGGCACCGATGAGGTTAGCCTACAACCAACGTTCCAGGAACTGGAATTGCTGTGTGACAGATCTTCCCTGAAGAGACTGACAAAATTGAAAAGTATGTCAAGTGGGATGCCAGATCTGATTTAATCAAGTGTTGTGGCAATCAAAGCCGAAAACATGCAGAGGCTAATGAGATGCGACTGAATGATGATAGGAGAATTAACACTAAGCTGAGAGACAGGCAGAAATCAAGAGGAAGTTTGAAGACTCCTCCTCAAAAATAACCAAACCAACAACAAAACAATAAGGCAGAACACAGCAGGGCCTATGCAGCAGAAAGGTGACAAGAACCGAAAAAGGACTAAACCCTCTATGTCCCAAGTGTAACCTTCAACCATTACGGTCCTTGTATAACCTACTTGCAATAACTGCAAAAGCTTGGCCACCTGGACAAGGATTTGTAGGAGCCGGCCGCAACTGCAAATAAGAAGCAATAAAAACCACAACCAACCGCAATAACAATAACAACAACACTGCAACAACCAATAACAACAACAACCCAACCACAACAACCTGAGACCCACGGGGCAAATACCAAATGCATCGTTGCTTTGAGTTTGGGGCCCAGCCACTTCAAGAAGGACTGCCCCTAGTGGAAGAACAAGAACCAGGGAAATGGCAACGCTATAGCCAGGGCTTATGCAGTGGGAGTAGCAGACAAAACCCAGAGCAACAACGTTGTGAAGGGTACGTTTCTTCCTAAACAATCCGTTGTGCTTCCATTTTATTTTGATACTGGTGCAGAAGACGTTCGTGTCTATAATTTAGTACCTTGATTAAATACCCCCACTACATTAATCATGGTTTATAAACTTGAATTAGCTGATTGTAGAATAATTTGGGTAAATACGGTATTACTGGGTTGCACGTTAAATTTTCTGAACCATCCGTTTCACGTCGACCTAATCCTGTAGAAATGGGTACTTATGACGTCATAATTGGCATGGAACTGTTGACGAACTACCAAGCCGTAATGGACTATGCTAAGAGATCGTATCGTAATTCCCTCTGGGAGCGAAATCTTGATTTTTCAATGGAGACGGAAAGTAGAAATAAACGCAGGCCACGATTAAACATCATCTCGTGCCACCAAGACCCAGAAGTACTGCTAAAAGGATGTCTCGTCTTTTTGGCAACATATTACCATTCAGTAGACTAGAGGACAAGTCAAGAAGAGCAACTGCAAATGTACCGATCTAAAAATTTCCCGAAGTATTTCCCGAGGACTTGCCAGGTCTCCTACCTACCAGACAAGTGGAATTTCACATCGATCTAGTACCTGGTGCTGCACCTATAGCACGGGCACCTTATCGATTGGCCCCATCAGAAATGAAAGAATTGGCGACAACTTCAAGAGCCTTTCCGACAAAGCCTTTAAAGACCTATTTCGTCCACCATGTGTGAGCTCCATTCTATTCGTCAAGACGAAATATGGATAGTTTCGGATGTGCATAGATAATCAGAACTAAACAAGACTAAACGGTGGAAAGAAACCTTTATCCCGCTACCAAGAATTGATGCCTATTCCGATCAACTTCAAGGTCGAGTGTTTACTCAAAGATCGACCTAAGGTCAGGTAATCACAATTGAGGTTCGAGAGGAAGACATCTCAAGACTGCCTAGAACTCGATATGGACATTAAAAAAAATTGGGTAAAAAAAAATTCCAAGTATGACCGTTGGTTGACCAACGCACCTGCGGAGTTTTTATGGACCCTCAAGAACCGAGTGTTCAAACCCTAGCTAGACAAATTTGGTAATTGTCTTTATTGATTGAAATTTTGATCTATTCAGAACAACAAAGCACGAATAGCATCTAAAAGGATAAAATTGGAGTTGATGAAGAATAGGAGTTGTATGCAAAATTTTCCAAGTGTGAATTTTGGATTCCCGAGGTACAGTTTCCTCGGTCACCGAGCTGATGAAAAAAAAAGGCATTCATGTGGATCCCCTGCCAAGATCGAAACGTAAAGATTGGGCCAGCTCCTAAACACCAACTGGAGATTTCGTCAGTTTTTAGGTCATCGCTGGGTTATTAATCCGACGATTCATTGAAGGTTTTCAAAAACTCCCAACAATTGAACAAGCTCCACTCAAAAGAAGGTCAAGATTGAGTGGGGTGACAACCAATAAGCAGCTTTCCAGTTATTGAAGCAGAATTGTTAGTGCACCATTCTGCCCTTACCCGAATGAAGTGAAGATTTTATCGTATACTGCGATGCTTCGATCAAAGGTTTAGGCGCTGTGTTGATGCAATGGAAAAGGAATTTCTTATGCATCACGCCAGTTAAAGAATCCATGAGAAAAATATACTACTCATATCTGGAACTTGGGAGCAGTAGGTTCGCTCTGAAATATTTGGAGGCACTATTCTATATTGTACCAAGTTACGGTGTTCACTGATCATATAGTTTTACAACATATTCTTAATCAGAAGGAATTGAACATGAGACAACGCCGATGGTTAGAGTTGCTTAGTGATTACAATTGCGATATTCGTTATCACCCAGGGAAGGCAAATGTCGTTGCTGATGCTTTGAGCAGGAAAGAACGAGAACCACTGTTAAGAGTTCGAGCTTTATTCCATAGACCTATTAGATTGGATCACCTAAGCAAATCTTGAATGCTCAACTGAAGCACGGAAACCAGAGAACATCAAGAAAGATGCTGTTGGAGGAATGCTTATTGAAAATGCTAAATTATCCAGGGCACTTAGAACGGAAAAGTTGGGAACCTCTTACGAATGGAACCCTATGCCTCAATGGCATGATTTGGTTTTACCTTGTTATGGTGATTTGCGACTGTGATCATGCACGAGTCGCCACAAATCGAAAGTATTCTATCCACCAAGGTCTTTGAGAAAATGTATCAAGACGTTAAAGAAGCTATATGGTGGCCCAAATATGAAGCTGATATCGCCACCAATGTTAGCAATGTTTTTTGACCTGTGCTACGGTCAAGGCCGAACATCAGAGACAATCGTGTTTGTTGGTACACCCAGATACCTCAATGGAAGGTGACATAACACGATGAATTTTGTCAACAAAGCATCCCTAAGTCATCACCAGGTAACACCATTTGAGTAATCGTTTGACCGTCTACAAAGTCCCGCAATCTTTATACCCATGAAAGAAACAGACCTCGTAGAAACAAGCGAGAATGTACCTAAAGTGTAAAACAGCAGAGATACCGGTCCGGATTATATTGTGATCGAGACCTAGGATCGCACAAATTTTTAGGAGGTCACTTCAAAAGCGTTGGTACAAGTTAGATATTAGTACGGCATAATCATCCGCAAACTGATGGACAAAGTCGAGAGAACCATACAAACTCTCTAAGATATGCTTAGAGCTTGTTATCGACTTTGGAAATGGTTGGGTTAAACTTTTGCCATTTAGTCGAGTTTTCAAACAGATATCAGTTAACATGCTAGCAGTAAGGGCGCACCCTTTGATGCAACTTACGATCGAAAATGTCATCGCCTGTTTGATGTGCTTATTAGAGGAAGTTCAACTCACCAGTTCCAGAGATAGTACAAGGAGACGACTGAGAAAATCATTCCAAGTTAATCAAGAATGCAAAGCCGCTTCGTGATAGGCAAAAGAGCTACGCTGATTTGGAAGCGTAAGCCGATGGAGTTGAGGTTTGGAGATAAAGTGATGCTAAGGTTACCGCTTGAAAGGGGTTGTACGTTTTGGCAAACGAGGAAATTAAATCCCAGGTTTGTATGGACCTTTCAAGGTAATAAAAAGGGTTGGAGACGTTGCATACAAGCTCGAGCTTCCTGAGGAGCTGAGCAAGTGACATGAATACTTGCCAGGGGGGGGGGGGGGGGGGGGGGGGGGGGGTGGGCGGGATGCGTGGGTGGGAAAGAAGTTCTGCCGACGAACCCTTAGCGTTCCGTTGACGGACTTCAATTTGATGACAAGCCTCAGATTGTCGAGGAATCGATAGAGATCACAGATCGTCGATTAAAACGGTGAAGCGAAGCTGTATCCCATATTCAGGTTCGATGGAACACCGAGAGAGGTCCAGAGTTTACGAGGGAACGCGAGGAACAATTCCGGAAGAAATACCCACATCTGTTCTCAAAGACCGGCCGTCGTCAAGTGCTGCTCTTAAGCCTTGAGGACAAGGCTCAGCTAACCGAGGGAGACTATAACACCCCGTGTTTTAGGACAATGTACGACGTTAATAAAGTCACTATTTATTTTTAGTATTGTACGCGTTTGTTTTTAATGGAAATCGTTACGTTAAATCGCGTAAGCTAAAAATGATCAGTTAACGTAAACGAGCATCAATCAATTTATTGTTTACGTCAAATTCACAAGGGTTTAAGCAATTATTGTGAGAATAATTATTAACGTTTTACACATACTTTAGCGGATAACGTAAAGTGTTTTACGTTTCGCGATAAATGACAATTAGGTTTTCCCAGAAACCCTAAATATTAACGTACGCTTCAACAATTACCTACGTTTTTATACAACGATCAAAGTTTATAAAACTTAGGAGCATAAGTATCTATTTATACCATTCTCATATGATTACACAAGATAACAAATACTTTTGACAAAAAACCCAATACTTAACAAAGTACACTTTTTAAAAAAAAACCTACACATTTACATTTAAATTACTAAACTTTCTTTTATAAAAGAAAATGCAAGAAAACAAATAAAAAAAAGAAAATAAGCTAGGTAACATCATCCCAAAACTTCATGGAAGAATTCCCATTAGAAGGAACCAAGAGACCAAGACTTTAAAGCCCTTGTTCCCTCCTTTCTTGTCCCCTTGAACCCACGGCACACCCCCTCCCCCTTTGAATTTCTAGTCAAACCTTGCAACTACAAATATCTACATACTCTCCTATATATATTTCATGCATGCATAAGAGTTTACTTACACTTTTACTTAACAAAATTTCACATTTTCTCTCTTCCTTTCTCTCAAAACCCACGGCTTGATATAACAACCATAAACAAACCATACAAAACTTTTATACAATCCATACAACCCTTTACACATCAATCCTAAGGCACACTAAAGTGTTTTCAAGCATTGGATAATCATTTGCAAGGATTTAAGAAGAAAAGGGAAGATTAGGGTTTCAAACCTAATCTAGGGTTTATAAGCTTGTAAGCTTTGGTTTTGAGTCTAAACACGGGTTTAGCATTCATTTCTCATCTCATACATCATCCTAATGTCCTTTCCCTAATTCCTCATACTTTTTATTATCAGTTATTTAATGTGTTATAATTTAAATATGGCTAAATCAACCACTAAGGATTTTTATAATATGTAAAATGAGTTCACTTATTTTTATGAATTTTAACTTCTTCTTAAGTCATATGTTTATATTTCATAAGAAAAAGATGTAAAAGTATGTTAACATATGGTTTAAGTAATAAACCATTTTAGGGTAAAATAGGGTTTTATAAGTTTTTTTTGTGTGTTTCTTAATCTTTCACATGTGAAAAATAATGTAAAATAAATTTGGTTTAAACTTGTTAATCATGGACAAATGAAAAATATATGGACTAATGGACATTAATATAAGTATCACATATGTTAAAAATAGTTATTAGGGTTTCCTTAATAAACTACTAAAGAAAATGATACATAAAACAAGGTTTTTATAAAGTTATACACAAGGATACTAAAGGGGTGTATAATTTCCGACACTTCCGACGTAGTTTGACATCCATAATAAAAATAATACGTTCTCGTTACTATTACCAAAAAAATGATAAGAAACTCGAAAAACCGATTTATAACGAAAAAGATACGTTAAATACGAGTTTACGACTATAAATACTTTTATAAAACTATTTTTATAAAGTTTACTATTCATTACAGAAAGTTATGTTTTTAAAACATCTAATATATGATATAACTTTTAATTACGAGATCGTACTCGAAAGAATCGCTAAAAACGGAACTATAACGAATAAACTACGACGTTTACGATAATTAAAGTTTATAAAAGTAATTTTATAAACTATGAACAGTAAAAAGCACTATTCATCAGTGGGATTAACTTTATAAAATATAATACATCTTTTAATAACAAGGACAGTATCTCGAAGTGAATCACTAAATCGGGATTAAAACGAATAATTTATTCCGATCAAGTTTACTCTAATTAAAACAAAAAACTACAAACTACTTTTGTTAACATATAATTACTATTCACACCAGAATCCTTAAAAACTTAAAATGTAATTTGATCACTCGTCTTACTACGAAGACGTGGACGTAAGAAACGCGAGCAACGGACTTAAAACGACCAAATTAGGTCATTTTTACAAAAAAGTATATTTATAAACGTTTTCACTTTATGAATATTATTTTACTAAAATGATTAGTCGGTGATTATGCTATATAGAATATTGAGTGGGTTTATCAAAGTGCTATAATACATAGGAGATTCATAATGAGCCTTCTTCGATCGGCGAATCGACGAGTTGTTGGATTTACGATTTAAAGTGTCCTAACTCCTCGTACGTCATGTCATGACCTCTTTAATTATGATAGCCCGAACGATAGTACGATGTAACAACTATAAGATTAATATAATGTTTATTGATTAAAGTACTCAGTACTTATACGACCAAATTTTAAATAGGTTTCCATCCTAAACATTTGCGTGAGTTTATCTGTGAGTTATTGGACTATCAGTACTCCAGTGATCATATCCCCACTTTTACATTTTTACTGATTTACTATTATTTGGGGTGAAAAACATGACTTTGTTTTATAAATTGACGCAAGTGTTTTAATATAATGATTATAGTGTTTGCCCTAAGTAGCGAAACCCTCCTGAGCCCATTATCATGACCTGTCAATTGCATTGATGTAGTTGTTAATTGCAATTAGTATACGCGAAAGTTATAAAAAATCTATTGGATTACTCCCGTATGGGTGATTACTTATCACCGGGAACGAACGTTGACCATGTCGGCTTGATGTGCGGTTACAACATCCTGTACGGGCAAAATACTGCTAAAATAGCAAAGAAATGTTGAGCTTTAGTGTCATGACTTAGAGCAAACAGAATCTGTTTTGTGATTGTTGGCATATGTTGTAACATCACGGGAAAGTCTTGCGGTCCTGCATAATTTAAATACATAAACCTATGAATTCCACCAACATTTTTGTTGACGTTTTAAGCAATGTTTTTACAGGAGGTCAATAGGCAAGAGGACCAAGGAAGCCATGGATTACCATATGATTGCACACATAAGATTTATGTGCATCATATTTTGGGAAATGTATTGTTGTCTTTTGTAATATTAAACAAGGAACAAGTAAAGCTTTATGCTTTTGTATTATGTCTTATAATTAAATCCAATGTATCAGTTTAAACGACTTTTTGTATCTTTCTTATATATATCTTGTTCTGTTGATCTTGAAGTAACACGCCCCGGATCCTTATTCCGCTGCGACCCATTTTGGGGGTGTTACAGATATTGATGACCTTTACAACAATCTTAGGGTTTATGAGGATGAGATGAAAAGGTCTTCAAGTTCCAACTCTGCTTCTCAGAACTTGGCATTTCTTTCCTCTGAGAATGCTAGCAATACTAATGAAGTTAGTACTGCCAGTGGAGATTTTGAGGTTAGTACTGCTGGTGGAATTAGTCCCAAGTATTCCATCAACCCCTTGTGCTTATGATGGTATGCAATGCGCCTTTCTTGCACAACCAACAACCAGTCCTCAACTTGAAAATGAAGATTTTTAGCAGATTGATGAAGATGGCTTGGAAGAATTGGATCTTAGATGGTAGGTGGCTATGTTGACTGTCAGAGTGAGGAAATTCATTCAGAAGACAGGAAAGAACATGGATTAAAAAAAACGACCTATTTCACTTGATAAATCAAAAATTGAGTGCTACAACTGTCACAGAAAAGGGCACTTTGCTAGGGAATGCAGATCTAGAAGGAATCAAGGGAAAAGATCTTATGGTGACAATAGTAGGAGCAATGCACCAACAAATTGATCTTCATCACAGGCACTGGTGGCTCAAGATGGTCTAGGAGGATATGACTGGAGTAATAATTTTGAAATAGAACCAGTCAACTATGCTTTAATGGCAATCTCTTCTTCAAGCTCATCAAGTTCTTCTGACAATGAGGTATAAAAATGTTCTAAACAATGTCTTGAATCTTTTAAAACTCTCAAAATAATTTGCTAGTGAAAAGAAAAAACATATCAGAGCCAGACTAGAAATTTAGGGTGTAAGAGTTACGCTTTAAGAATCTCAAGAATCAGAATTTATTAGAACATGAAAGAATGAACTGGCTTAGGGAGAAAAATATAAGTTTCAAAACTATGAGCTTAAGTGTAGAGAAATAAAATTAATTAACCTTAACACAGAGTTAGAAAAAGTTGTAAGGAAATAGATGGAAACTTAAGATAGAAAATGTGAAGAATCATCAATAATCAGATGAATTACTCAACAATCAAATGATTGCTAGAGATAATACTGGTTAAGGATATTGTCACATAATTGATTGAAATGAGTAACAATTCTGAAACTGATAGTGAGATTAGTTTGAGTGTTTTTGATGTCAGATCTAGTGATGAAGAGTCCACACCAGCTAATGATAGGTCTCCTAAAGCAGATGTGTATCATGTTGTTCCCCTTCCTATAACAGGGAACTTCTTAACCCCAAGAGCTGACATATCATTTTCAGGTTTAGATGAATATGCCATTAGGAAGAAAATAATTGAGTCAAAAACAACTAATCTTAATACTAAACCAAGTGAGACTGAAGGTAAAACAAATGAAGCAAAAAGATTTTACTCAAAAACCAAGAAAGTCTATGAATCAGATAACAAAGATAAAGTAATCATTGAGATAGAAAGATGATAAGGATAACGTGTCTGAAGTGTAAATAGTTAGTCCTGTTAAGACTAATGAGACTCAAACAGTTAAAACTAGAGTTGATAAAATTGGTCAAACTTCTCAGAAACAAGGAATTGGATTTAAGAAAATAAAAGCCTGCTTTGTCTGTAAAAGTACTGACCATTTGATCAAAGATTGTACTTTTCATGACAAACAGAGTCAAGAACCTAAGCTAAAAACTGTAGTCAATACTGGTCCAAGGGTGGACAAACCAGTATGGGATAATACTAAAAGGATTAATCATCAAATTTTTAAAAAATACCCTCATTTAAGAAAGACTTTTGTCCCATCAGGAGTACTAACAAGAACAAGTTTGATTACTCTTGTTAAGAAAAATGAGAAAAGGGTCGTTCACACAGTTAGTACTGCTAGGCCAGTTAATATTGGTAGGCATGTTAGTACAGTTAGACCATTTGCCCCAAAAATAGCACAAACTTGTGGTGCTATTAGACCAATTTACCCAAGAATGGACAATGTAAGACCAAGAGGCTCATATTCAACTATCAAGAGGTCTTACTACACAAAACCAGCTTTTAGACCCAAAGACTTAAAACAAGATGTTAAAACTTTTGGGGTTCAAAATATGACTACTACTAGGACAAGAGAAGTAGTTAATACTGGTAAGGGTAAGATGGATACTGACCTTAGAAAGTCAAGGTGGGTTTAGAGGCCTAAGGGAAATTACTTGGATCATGTGTCCAAAGACATAGATCATTCATGCTCAAGAAGGTTAAGTATGTTGACCCAAAAGGGATTTCCAAGTCTGTAATAGCTTGGATCCCTAAGAGATACTAATTCTCTTACTTTTTGTGCAGGGCAATCCAGAGATCTTGTTACAGGATCATGCAGTGGTGGATAGTGGTTGCTCTAGCCATATGACTGGCAACAAAGCTTATCTTTCAGACTATGAAGATTACAATGGAGGCTTTGTGGCTTTTGGAAGTGATCCCAAAGGAGGTAAAATAACGGGTAAAGGTAAAATCAAAACTGCTAATTTAGACTTTGATGATGTTTATTTTGTAGATGAACTTAAGTTTAACCTTTTCTCTGTCTCACAAATGTGTGACAAGAAAAATAGTGTCCTTTTTACTGAGTCTGAATGCCTTATCTTGTCTCCTAGCTTTAAGCTTCTTGATGAAAGTCAAGTTGTACTTAGAGCTCCTAGAAAGGATGATGTGTATAGCTTGGACTTAAAGAACATT